>JAYMSP010000048.1:0-102653 GCA_036897095.1 Plantago elongata
ATGAAATTATATTTGTAAAGTAATAATTTTTATGTCTTCGGTGTTATGATGTGACACATACAACAGTGGAGTTGAAAAAACAACAACCACAAAATGTACAATTTATAGGATAATATTTTTTTTGTATGTGCGGTGGACACATGCGACAACCCATTTGACTGTGTTGAATTTTGGTTCGAATTTGAAAGATACAATTTAAAGAAGAAAATGATGTTACTATTAATTAACATATCAGTATGATATGATACAAATATATATTATCAATCGTCGGGTCTCGAAGGGATAAATGTTGAATCATATCTCTTTCAATTCGTATATGTTATGAGCAATATTTTTATAGCTTATATAGTTTTCATACATGAAGACCCAATATATAATAGTGTATGAAGAAGGCATATCCATTGACATTATGACCAACATTATTTACATAAATTTGACTACTTCATTTTTTCTCGATTAATTTATTTTATTTCTCTTCTATTAATTTATTATTAAAAAACTATACCCCACATGTTAGTATATAGTATTTATTGAACTCCTACTTTTGCTTTTGTGATCTATAAAATTAGCCATACAAGACAAACTCGTCTCTGATTATAATGTACATATCGGTGCATGTTTCTATTAATTTTTTAATACCATGGCCAAATGAACTCCGCAAAAAAGGGGTTAAAATATATAAATATATGAAGATCATTTTCAAGGGTTTCAATTGGATAGTGTGAACTTAAAAAGGGTTTCAATTGGATAGTGTGAACTTAAAATCAATACGAGTACTCCCTTTTTTATAGTGAGAGGAGTCGAGTTTATATGATTGTATTTGATACCCGTTGGATGTAGTATTGAAATGTTATCTATATATGATGTAGTATTTGATACTGTTTATAAACTACCTCGCATAAAATCCATTAAGTATGTATCAATTAAATCGTTTACGAATATACTATAAGAATCTTAATTTCATATATACGCGTACCGTAAATTAATTGGTGTTGAATATATGTTTAATTAAAAATTGTAATTTGATATTATTGTGTGAATTGGACATTGAATGATATATCTTTGGACTATTGAATCGGGTAGGGTTTGATATTAAATGGCTCATATACTTAGACGTAACAAAAAACAACTCGGCTGCTGGTCTTAAGCCGTTCTTGAATTTCATCAGGAATTATCAATCTTACACAAATTCCCAATCCTTATGCCCTTACCTTTTCTTTTTCACTTTTTGGATAGAGTAGTGGATTTTTCTTATTCAATCACACATATATATCCTACATGGTGCAGGTAGTTTTTGATCTAGCCAGCAGACTACATGCTGAGTTTAAACTTGGATGATTAGTTCTATTATGGTGTTAAAATAGATCTAAAAAGTTGATACTCCATTTAATGTATGTGATTAATTACGTTTAAATATGAAATTCTATTTATCCAAGAGTAAATTTAAATATATAAACTTTATTGGATAGTTTAATATCCACAATAACAATACTTTACATAAAATATAACAACCTACATACCACTCTGATTTTATTTTATTATTCATATAAGCATCAGATTAAATTCCATCTCTATGTTAAAAGCCTCACATTTCAACTATAATATGGTATGAATTCTGAGCAAAGCATTCACAGATTGGTGTTGGAATAAAATTAGTTATCTTCGTCTGAACAGAATTAAACTGAAAGAAAAAAAATTGAGCTGAATGAATTTGAAGTGAAGTGAACTAAACTGAAATTAATAAGTTTTGCAATGAACTGAATAGACATAGAGCAACCGAATTCAATTTCTAAAACTATACTCCCTCCGTTCATCAAACTTCATACATTAAGGTTGACACGTAGTTTTATACAAAAAGTAAAGTAATTATAAAAAATGAAGAATGTCGAGAAAAATGTAGTTTTAGTGGAAAAATGTATAATTTCTGTGTAAATTTGATATTGTTTATTATTTATTAGCGGTGGGATAACTCTTTTCTTAGTAAGTTTGGTGGAACGATTAAAAAGACAAATGAATGAAGTGTGTTGGGGCATAACTAAAGCTAAAAATTTTATGTGTGGATTTAAGAATGAGAAACTGAAAAGGTTAAGAATAGAAAAGGGAAGGAAGGTTGATCTAAACTGTTAAGGTTGAAGAAACGTTATTTCCTTTGCAGTAACAGTAGGTTTTCTCCGAGTCCATTGCATATTTAACCTTCAAATCCTGTCACATACCCATATTGAATGCTCTGTGTGACTTCTCTCTTCTCTTGTGTTGTCTTCTCTCTCTAAAACCTAAGAGAAAGAAAGAGACACACACACCATTCTTTCTGCTTCTCCTTTGATTGACACACAAATCTACAGTCTAATAACTCCATACCATAAACACTTATTAGTTCACACTTAAGCTCAGTTCATATACAAAACTGAAAAAACACCATTCTTTGTCATTTACTCACATTATAATTGTTGTTGTTAATATCAGTCATCATCTTTTTACACAGTTTTCAAGAATCTGCATCGAACAAAGAATAAAAGGAAAACCCACCTGGTCCTTGCTCTGTACTGCACACCCCTCTCTTTCTTTTCACAACAGAAACAAACAACACCAGCTGGGAGCTCCCACACCAGCTCCACTACCCACTACCACCATTCTTGCTGAGTTGCTGTTGTTTTTGAATCTGTCTGTGAAGGAAGGAAGAAAAAATGCTGACTTGCTGCATTACCTTGTTTTGCCTCTCCTTCTTCTTTTCCACCGCCATTGTTAAAGCTTCCACCTTTGCCAATCTTACACTTCCTCATCAGCATCCTGACCCTGATGCTGTTGCCCAACATGTTAAGAGGTCAGCAAAATGCCCATTGTTCTTTTTCTTGTTGTTGAATAAAAGCTCAAGATTTTACATGGGTTTTGTTTATTAATGGATTTGGATTGTTGGGTTTGTTGCTTTTTCTACTTTTCTAAATCTTGTTGCATAAAGAATCTACATCTGTATGTTGCTGTAAATCGTCTTTTCTGAGCTCTTAGAGTGATTCTTCAGCTCAATTTCAGTTTTACTTGAGCTGTTAGCTTTAATTTGTTCTGCAAGCATTTCAAGATCTAAGCTCCACTCATTCTGGATTTCTCATTTCTTCACACTAGACATGTTTTTTAACTTTCACAGTTGGCACTTACACAAACACCACCAGTAGGCCCATTCCATTGCAGTATTGTCATTTCCAAATGTGTCTTTTTATTAATTGTACTTTTTTTTTTTTTTAATTTCTGGCAATTTACTGATATGGTGGTTCTGTTGCAGTATGGTAAATGCTTCAGCATCTAGAAGGATATTAGCCAGTGCTCAATCACAATGCCTAACCGGAAACCCCATCGACGATTGCTGGCGTTGCGACCCCGACTGGTCTAACAACCGGCAACGTCTCGCAGAATGTTCTATAGGCTTTGGCCAAGCGGCAATGGGTGGAAAAGGCGGCAAGTTTTACATTGTCACGGACTCTTCTGACCATGACACAGTTAACCCGACCCCTGGTACTTTACGCCATGCCGTTATCCAAGAGGAGCCACTCTGGATCATCTTCAAGTCGAACATGGAAATTAGGCTTAAGCACGAGTTGATGATCAACAGTTATAAGACGATTGATGGGCGTGGTGCCAATGTGCAAATCACAGGGAACGGTTGCATTACGTTGCAGTATGTGAGCAACATAATCATACACAATGTCCGTGTGTATAACTGTAAGCCGTCTGGGAATACAAATATAAGGGCAACCCCTACTCATGTTGGATATAGGGGAAGATCAGATGGCGATGGTATATCAATTTTTGGGTCAAGGAATATTTGGATTGATCACTGTTCATTATCACATTGTACTGATGGATTGATAGATGCAATTATGGGAACTACTGCACTTACGATTTCAAACAACTATTTTTCGCAGCATGATGAGGTTATGCTTTTGGGGCATGACGATAAGTATTTACCGGATTCGGGAATGCAGGTAAATACCTGTCAAATTTGGCATTTGCATTGTTGAAGGAGTGTTTCGTTGTGTAAGTGATCTTTTTTATACGTTGACTGGAAATAGGTGACAATAGCTTTCAATCACTTTGGAGAAGGACTGGTGCAGAGGATGCCAAGGTGCAGGAGAGGTTACATACATGTCGTGAACAATGACTTCAGTGAATGGCAAATGTATGCTATTGGTGGAAGTGCTAATCCGACCATTAATAGTCAGGGCAATCGCTATACCGCACCGGGTGATTCTAATGCTAAGGAGGTAATTTTGCTTTCTCACGTATCATCTGCACTATGCTCAAATTGAATTCCATCTTATGTAGTATACAATTTATTTTATTTGCTCAGGATAATGGCATGAAATTGCCTTTGCCATGTGGAATCTGCATCATACTCTCGTGCAACTTCTTTTTCAGCATTCCTATAATTTACTGCAGGGATACTTTACAAACTCAGAGAACAGAGAATTTTAGCATAGAGTTCTTAGATCTCAATTGTAGTCCATGGAACAATATTAACCTAGTGCAAGTTACATACATAGGAGTTTATCAGTATAACATACTGAGTGTCAACAGATTTTAAAAATGAAAATTTTGAACTTTTTTGTCTGTGCAATCAAGTGGTGGGAGCAAATATGTTAACACCCAATGGACTTTTCTCCATGTGTGTCCATTTGAGATGGATTGCTCACATGCACCTGATGGTGAAATCTTTCGTGCCATACTTTTTGTATGTGTATCATTTCACTAGTTTTATTACTGTAAATCACATGAAATAAGATAGAGTTTTAGCCTTTTAGGTACATTGACTCTTTGCTGGATTTTCTGAATTTGCGGAAACTGAATATTAATGTATTAACAAAAGGTGACGAAGCGGGTGGATACAGACGAGGGGAAGTGGTCTGATTGGAACTGGAGGACAGAAGGCGATGACATGGTAAATGGTGCATTCTTCGTTCCATCGGGTGCAGGTGCAGAGATGAATATGCAATATGCCAAGGCCTCCAGCACAGAACCAAAATCTGCTACCCTTGTCAGTCAGCTCACTGCGAACGCTGGAGTTCTTGGAGGCCAAAGGTACAGATACACATACTTTCATTTAATCTCTTTTTAATTTTCATCGACTGCACGTCTGCACATATAATTCGCGTAAATGCTTAGCTGATCATCACATATTTCCCTTTGCTACTTACAACACTAGACGTTGAACTAATGATCAGCCCTGAGTTGTGGATTAGTACTATTTAAGAAGGGGAGATCTATAGCCAGCTTTCCAAACCCTTTTTGCATTGCTTTAGCTTAAACAACACAGAATCAGTTGCTTAGTTGGAGTAATTGCCAGTTGATGACTTTACAACTGAAAATTATCTTTTCCATATTAAATTCATTCTAACTTGGCAATAGGGCCATAAGCTTATGGATTAGGAGCATGTGCAGGTCCCTAGATATTAAGTTGTCTTTCTTGAGTAATATACTCTTATTACTCCATACATTATCACATTTATCAAGAGTGATGGAAGAAGAGAAAGGGCTGAAAAGCAAAGAGTAAAAGTAAAATAAGTTTTCAAAAGGTACATTGATTGTTGTGATGATGGTGAACTCAAGAATCTATCCTTGCAAAATCGAGTTGTCCTTTTGAGCTTTTTAGCAGTTTTGCTTTATCATTTCTAGGATTTTGTAGCTTTAGTATACTGGAATAGGCTGTGTCTGGTATGCTCACCCACTTGGCCACCACTTCTCACACTTGTGTTTAACCACTTTACCCATACCTTCTTGCTTTCTTCTCTTTCCAAAATATCCCTATATCCCATCAACCTATCAACAGAGAATTCCAATTTTCGTACATTCCAATAGGTTCGTTCTCAACGTTTCCTTCTATATTACTGGACCGCACAACTAACAGACATTACAAACACTCTTAGAAAACCAATCCGAATCAGTTGTTGAGAACATGTTCAGAGTAGAAATGAAACATAGGTTTGGAGAAGAAGATATTCGGCCTTTTCCAAATCGACAAGTACTCTCGTCAAATACTTCACTTAGGATAATGTTGCCCTGTATGAGAATTGGGAAAGGCATCTCTAACCAGGTCATATTTGGTTGTTTCTAGTGTACATGGTTGGTTATATTCCGTGCCTTGATGCATTCCAGCCCATGGATAATGGGGGCCCTGTGCTAGAATTTTTTTTTTGATGATGTAGTAGGGACCCAATTTTCCAATGATACTATTTTATGGACCTACCTTGCAATTATTTATAAACTTCATTACATATTAAATAGTGTCATTGTTGTTGTCAGTGGCAAATGGTCTTGTATTTTCTTGGTTTTATAATGAACTTGGTTCCCACTTGCTTGCTCACTTGCCCCTTGGCTTCTTCAGATATTTACAATCCCTAAAGATTCTTTTGTTCCTGACATGGCCTATTGGCATCATCGCCCGCTGTAGTTGTCGAATTAGTCTGTTTGAGTTCACATTATGACTAGTTTAGTTATGTAATCAAAACCTGTGCGACACAACAACGAAGTACAGCTCAGTTAGTAAGTCGCTTTCTCATTTTTAGCCGTTAAAAAAAAAAACAGTGCGACACCCTTTCATACAAAATCCGGTTGCCCATAACATCCCAAATACGTAATATATATGTTTAGATACTTGGAATGTGTAGGAAACAATAATGCATGGGTCATGGGTGTGTGTTTTGCTGACAATGGCTTCACCGTCAAGAAGGTTGTTTTCTTTCTTTCTTTGAGACAGTGGCAATAATGATAAATTATACTACTTGAATTGAAGGACTAGGATGTATGAATTATGGAACCGACCCTATAATAATTTAAGAAAAATGTAAGATAGGTGAGTACTTTTGTATGATAAAATGTTGTCGGATTAGAGAAACTGGTATAAATAGTAAATCCTGCACATGCATGATATTTGGATCTTAATTTGGGCGGGCCCCTTATTTTATTCCTGATATGGACGGCCCATTAACGCGCCTGTGGACTTTTTGCAACCCACCATACCTTTTTCCACTTTTAAAAGCTCCCACACCGTGTTTAAGATTTAATTGAACGTTTAGCCGACGGGGATAAATATGTTTACGTGAGTGCTTAAGGCTTTGTACTCTTATCGGAATAGAACTGAATTGTAGTATAAAAATATCGTATAAGAATGAGCTAGGCATATAATCTGACAAGTCAATTCAATCATCTCACAATATTATTGTAGAGAAAAACTCATCAATGGCTAATTGTGCTGTGCTATGATAATGTAGGGACGGAAGCATGAACATACAGTACGGAGACACCACCACCGGAACCGGCAGTGGAAGCGGAGGTTATTCAGGCTCAAGCGGCGGAAGTAGTGGAGATGACTACTTTGGAATGATATTTGGGAGCGGTGTTGAGGGAAAGCAATCGGCTCAAAATGGGGCGCTGCTTTTGTCTCTTTTGATTATTTCAATTTTGTACTTGACCACCAACCATGGTGGTTTCTCATTATTATTCTCACATTCGCTCTTCCTATAGCAATTATTATTATTGTTCCTTAATTAATTATCCATTCGCCAATTTTTCTGCAAGTGTAAAGAACTTTAGATGGAGTAGTTTTCTTCTTCTAATTTCTCCAATAGTAGATTCCAATACTATACATACCTCGTATTCAACTCGAGTTGAATTGAGCATTGTCGAATTTTCCTGTTTGGTTCTCTACACTACACCATGCAATAACAAACACAAAACTTCGAAGAACATAACTCTAGTTGAGGTATTATTTACCAACTACGAATTTAAACTCAAGTTGGATTTTGAGTCGAATGTGTAGTACCTGTTACAGGCTACAGCAGTTCAAAGCTTTCAACAATACAGATCTTCTATGGTGAAGCCTGGTTGCTATCTGCAACTGCAATCAGACTAATAATGGCTCAAGGTCACAAAAATGTACATGTCCTACTCACACTTCCTAGGAGATAGAATATGGGTGGTCTGGTGATGGTTAGATTATTTTGGTTATTAATACCACAAGCCCCACTAATATACTTTGTACCACACATACACTGCTAAACATATAGTATAGTCAAAACTCAAAAGCAGGACCAGAGAAACAAAAGGAGAAAAATAAAAATAAACATTTAAAACATCAAGGGTCCTTAATTGTTTCCTGAGTACAAATAAACCCGCCCCATTTCTATAATCCCCTTCACATTGAACCTGCTTGTTCTGGCCTAATTTCCCCCCATATAGAAGAACACCAAAATCCTCGTCATGGTTCGAAGAAAATATGCAATGTTTTCTACATTTAGAAAGTGGGTGCGTAAAGATGTTCATAGATTTTATACAGGTACACAGGGCACAAGATCACAAGGTGTATAATCTCCTATTGCCGTAACATGATCTAAGATGACATTTGGAACATAAGAGCAGAAACAGAAACATTACACAACAAACTCAACATATACATAATGTTTACCTTTAGAGTAAAATAAGCAGCACAACTCTCATATATTGCTGAAATGAAAACATCGGTATCTCAAAGGAGAACTGTCTATATTGAAGTACAAACTCTTTCAAGCGAGTATCTATAAAAGGAATGTCTGCTATCAAACAGCTTTGACATGGACGTATTCAAAGGTCGTTCTTTTCTTTTTTTGTCTCAAAAGACGACAATTGAAGGAAGAAAGAATTGGTCATAAATATTGACAAATTACAAATCCTGAAATTGATACATAAAACTAGAAAACTATCGTGGTGCAAGAAAGCCAAAAATAAACAAAATTTGGTGGTACTTGTTACCTGATATTCATTCTGTTTATAATTCACGTCCTGATATGTTCTCATGCTATATCCTCGTGTAATGATGACAAAGTCAAAGCAGCATGGGGGATATTCCGATTTTGTGAATCCGTTCACCCTCCTATTCAGCTTGTAGAAAACTACGAGTATTATCATAAAGCGAAAGACACTCTCAACCAGCATGAGCAGCAACTTCTTCTAGTCTCTTCCAAGCTAATTGTCTCTGCTCTTCAATCTGTACAGACCTTGCTTGTTTTGCATCGTAGACACTCTGGCATTCTTCAAACAACTCGCTGTCCATCTCATGGAACATTCTTTGGACATTAGAGCTCAAACCATTAATTGCTTGATTCCAGTGGCTTTGTATATTCTTTTCTAAAGCATCATATATGATCGGTAATATAACATGCCGATTCTCAGCAATAAGTTCAACGATGTGCTCATTATTCCACCAAAAAAGAGCCCTCTCCGCCACCTGCAAATATGTGCTGTTTATTACTCTTGTGACAAAACGTGGGTGGTAATTCCTCTATACTAAAACAAATGATGCATATTTGATTATATTCACTCCGTAAATCCATTGATGAAAGAGATACCTATCAGATGTATATAAATGGAACAGATTAGATCTATAAGAATATAATATTATTATTGTGATAAATTTCAGGGCACGGGATATAGTACATAGTAGTTCAACTTTATTAGTGTTTCATTTGGATTCTAGATTGTACTTCACTAGTTAGGTTTAGTTAAACCTTGATCTTCATTGTTCATTATTGAGTCTTCGAATTTGACCCCTATTTATGGCTGTGTGATCCATCACTGTTTTCAATTAGCCAAATACTCGGCACCAAGCATATTAGTCATAATACAAGGAGCTACATAGGGAAGCTCTCATATAAGTAGTAATACAAGGTAACGTTGGAACTCAACACACATCCTATTTCTCCTAGAACATGTTTTGATTCTACACAAGAAACTTGGAATAGAACTCCCCGGACTACTCAAATAGTTATCCACATTCAACACAACATCCATTACCTAAACAAGTGATGTAGTGAGACGATTATTCTCCAACATCTCCCACCACCCAAGTTACGATAAGTAATACACCAACCTCTCCCATCACCTATAGAATGCTACATGATACAAGTAGCTATACATGGGATCCACGGCAAGGTGCCAATGAGAAGGCCGAAGAAAATTTTGACGATATTTAACTACCTTAACTATATGTGTTCCCCCTTGTCATCTATTCATATTCCAATTATCCACCATCACAATTGCTGTTGAATTTTTATCAAGGCATCCTAATTAATGAGTGAAGGAAAGATTTTGAAGTGAGTTCACAGTTAGAACTTAGAATAGAATGATGAGGGAATAGTTCAATAACATTATCTAGCAAATAAGATAGAGGCTAAACTTCATTTACGACATTTAAAGGTGGAGGGTCTTTGATAACTATGACATGGATGGAGTGCATATCTGTGAATATGCATACAAGAATAATAAATATGAAGCTGCAACTAGAAGATCAAAAAATGAACAAATGCTCACAAAAAATAGCTTCCTTGACAAGTATAGTTGAACATTATCTCTAAACTATAAAAGTTTATCTATGGTTTTGAAAGAAAGGCATGTATTGTGATAATTGTTTGACAACTTAAGCTGGCAACAGTTCACATGTTGATATCAAACATATCTTTTATACACATATCAAGAAGACCTAATAAAACTCCCAGGGTATTGTGTTAGTTCTATTTAGGTGTTGAGAATTGTCTTTAAATTTCCTTTTCTTTTTGAAGGAGGAGTAATATAAAAATAATCATATGCAAAAGTTAGAAACAGAAGAACAACATTTGTAAGCATCCCAACACTTAACATACAAGGTAACTTCAAAGTTAGAAAGAGAAGAACAACATTTCTAAGCATCCCAACACTTAACAAACAAGGTAACTTCAATAAGTAACCTGGCTTTGGTTTTACTTCAAGACTCTTGGGAAAGCTAAGATAATGATTCTTCGAGCACATTAAATTTTCTTTGCTCACAGAAAAATCCACATTAGTCAAATAATCAAATATCTAAGAAGTTGGGTCCAGAAATAGATTGAGCACTCTAAATTTGACATGATACGAATACTTATATATAGTAAAAGGTAAAAAAGAGACAAGCTTCAAACCTGGAAGTGTGAACTATTGAGGCTTCGTCCAATTCGTCTGAATAGAGGAACCATGCAGCGCTGGAACTCTGCAGACTGCGTAACTTCCAAAATCTCTTCTAATTCTCCAAGGAAGAGCACCTCTTTTCCACAGTTTGTAACGGGCCAAAACTTGAGCAGACCCCTTATGACAGTATCAGCCAACCTGTAATCCTTCTCAACAAATTGTGTTACGCAGTAGGAGAGCTGTTGATGGTAGGATGAAACAGATTTAGGCTTGTGTAGTGGAATAAGAGCTCTTATAAGACAAAGTTTGTGCTCTTCTTTCATTGGCAAAGCAAAACCATTTATTATGCTTCCAAGAATCTCCAGTAGCTCACAAATTCCATTATACCTGTCTGTCTCAAATACAAACCTATAGAAGATGTTGTTTATCGCATTCCTAATAAAGGGCCGATGAACCATAAATCTCCCGTAAATCCTATGGAGAATAGTTTTCAAATACTCCCGCTCTCTCATGTCCTCAGTATCAAACAAATCCAGAAACTTCAGCACAAACAAGTGATCCACATATCTCTTCGCAATCTTGGTATCTGTATCAGACGCAACCACGTATCTTAACAGTAACTCATACACAAGCTGCAAGTGAGGCCACGAAGGATCCATGAACATATCGTCATCCTCTGGATCTCCAACAACAAGTCCAGTATTCTCATGTGCTCCAGGGGGCAGAGAGCGGAAAATATTAATGGATATCATCTTTACCATCTCCTCCTGCATTATCTCATTCATCTTACACGATCCTGTCTGAACCATATCCACAAGCTCAGCCAGTGTTTGCCTCTTGATCTCCTTCTCCCTTGCAGATTTCATAGTATCCGAGAAATCAAAGGAAGTACAGCACACTTGGAGCTTCCTGATAAACACTACATGCCGGTCAGCCAAAGCCACATCTTTCATCATAGGCAAGACCTCCACAGGATTATACGGGATAGTCGCAAGCGTCACTGGAGGCTGTGGCAACGTATCAGACAACCTCGACGCATGGTTAACCGTCACATCGGAGGCTGTCGATGATGGCACTGGCGTCTCAATCGATTCCTTCGAGGGCTTTCTATGCCCCCGTTTCATAATCTTGTTAAACATTGCTCACTATAATCCAAACAAATCCGAAACACCAAAGCAGCAACTTTCACAATCAACCAAAATTTCAAAAGTTCGGATTTTTCGATTCATTCATCCACCAAACATCCCAATACAGCTCCCCAATTCGACAACAATCAATTAAATGCGGATAATAATTGAACCCTGGAAGACGAAAATCGACTCAATAAGGCATGATCTATGAACACAACCAACGCTGATTCGTATAAACAAATTACAGCTAGGAATCAAAAGGATAAAGATAGAGCAATTGAGTGAAACAACAGTATATATTGTAAGTAGAGACACATAAATTAGGTAAAAAAATAAAGTGATAATACCTGAATGGAATAATGAATGAATAAATTGAGAAACGTCGGTTCATATGATAAGGAATTAGGCCATGAATGAAAATGTGAAATTGACAAGAGAGCGAATTTTGCGTGTTCGATTTGGGGAAAGAAGAAAGATCCGAAAAGGAGGGAAATATTAGATTAATGGAGTCACTACTAAACAGAGAAAGAAATATTATGATGATGATGATGATGATACAAAAAAGAAGCAAATCTCCACTTCTGCAAATCCATATAAACTTATAGTGCTATAAATTGTGAAGTACAATATTTCCATGCATTTATTTCTTTTCATTTTCCATATAATTGAGATACACAATAAAAAGACAAGATTTTTGTTCAATTCGGGCTTTTTCTTTCTTTTTAATGCAGTAGATCATACCATTTACCCGCGAAGTTGCTTTCAAATTTAAGCGCGAATTTATATTAAAATTTACGCATGCATAATTTAAAATTTTGAGTTTGATTTGTTAAAAGTCCGGGAGATGATTCGTGTAAGATTGTAAATCTTTGGAGATTATCTCATAATATGCGATTTTTAGGCGCAAATCTGACATATTGAAATTTGTAGGTTCAAATTCGACCGTTTATTATTTTATTTTAGATGAATTCGACCTTTTATTTCGAAAGTTCAGGATATAACTTCTAAAACTCGTGTGAAGTGTGGAGTGCTCTTTAAAAATCTTACGCGTTGCGATGTGACCTCTAAAATTTTTCAACTTTTAGAGACTACCACACATTCATGCCATTAAAACCTTTTGGCCCAGATCACACACGAAAATTCACAACTAACTTGTATTTTACAATTTTAGAGACTATCACAAATGTATTGATGAAAAATAAACTAACTCATAGAATTCATGCACAATCTTATATTAGAATGTATTTTATGTGAGTATTCACGCATCAATGATATTAGCTAGATTACTATTTAACTTTGAGTTTTATTTACTTTTACATGATTTATTTGTGCCAAGCACGAAGACCTCAGATAAGAGGAACTACAAATCGTATGTTAAAAATTCACATGTTTTTATTCCAGTTGCAATTCTGTACAGTGTACAACACTTGGTGTTACAGTGAATGGTGAGCCAGTGACTTCACACTTCAACAATTAGAATAGAAAAAGAACAAGAAATAGATACACCATAAACAATATATTTACAAAATTGTACAATATGTGGATCTATCAATCAACCACAGGTTGAAAAGTTAATCCAAATGTGTTCAGTATTCAGTTACTCCGGGAGAACTGGCAGGCGAGCAACGCTAGTTCCACCAGCGGCACCAGGGACCAGGTTGGGCCCCACATAGTTGAGCAAACTTGAGCTCGGCTTGGTAGTTTTCTTGTTTAGCTTCTGCGGAAGGATTTGCAGCCTGGGGTTCGATTCAGAACCTGACTTCTCAACAGCTAATTGGTAACTCTCGACTAGCTCAACCTGTAGAGCAACAATCTCAGAGCGCCTTGGTAGAAGTTCTACTGGTTCGCCTCCTGGTATAACAATGTACTCTATAGCAAGTCGAACTTCCTGGTAGAAAAAAAAAAAAACTTTCAAGCTCAGTCAATCAGAGAATGTAATATATCAGTCTGTTTAAATAGTCGTGTGCATGAAAGACAATAAATGATTTAAGACCCTGGAGTTTGATGAACTTAAAGAATTTGTAACTCTGCCTTGCCGACTAGCCTCTAATTTAGTTCTAGCAATAGCAGGCATTTTCTCTATTTGGAAGTAAAATGCTAGGGTAGTTGAAGTTTCTGCCGATCTAGAGTCTAGACTAACACCCAGCTGCTCTTCCATAAAATTAAAACATTTACACACTATTTTAGCATGTTTCTCTATATTTCACTGCATTCTGCGAACACTGCCTGATAAATCAGTTATATGTGTTGTATTTATAAATTTCAATTAGAAGGGTAAGGTTCACCATCAAATTCATATTATTTGGGTGAATATTTCTATCTAGTTAAAATAATCACAGGGGAAAAATCTACGCACCTCCAAGGCATCAATCTCCTCGAGCGATGGTTTTCTTGTTGGGGCATCATCTTCAATCTCAACATTCGGTGAAGCTTTACGTGATTGCTTTTGTTTGAAACTTAATGTATCCATCTCAAGAATCATGCGGACTGCCTTTACCATTTGAGCCATTGTAGTGGACTGCAGAATTCATGAAAATTAACCAAAATACGTCCGTAAATAGAAACAAGGAACAGACTGTAGAAAACCAGTATGGCTACATACCTTGATGACAAATACGGGCAACTTATGGAATTTTGCAACACCACGTATCCATGAAGTCTGTTTCATTTCAAAACTCGGTACTAAAATAGCATCTGCTGAACTGACATCATCTGTTATGTCAATTTTATCTTCGAGCCCCATTACAGCTGATACTTGCATTAAATCAGCTTCTTGTATCTGAAATTTAAAATGCAGCCAAAGACAAAACTAAGTTAATCTGGCAAACAAATGTATCGGAGTCTTAGTACAACAAGCAGTAATGATTTAACATTATAATTTACAAGCATAGTCTTAAATTTAGATCCAGAAAAGAAAATATAAACAGCATTGCATTTTTTCTTGTTCAAGTTCTTGAAGTAAATATGAGTATGGAAAAAGTGTCTGGAATAAACAAACTGTATGTTGAAAGTACCTTGTAAGCATAAACCAAAACTGGTGAGGTTTTTCTGTTCTTGGATCCTTTAATTTTCACTTTCCTGGGCTTGGGATAAGAACCCATGTCTTCCTCATCATATGACATTGGTTGTAATCTACTCTCTTCATCTCTGCTATTTGTCCCAACAAAATCCCCAGCAGATTTTTCATCGGAGGATCCAGTCGATTTCAATATATTAGCTCCGTTACGTCTTCTGGGGACTTCAATCAATGGAGATTTTACGAATGTCTCCATATCCTCTCTAATAAGATCTTCTGTAGGTTGCGTCAATTTCAAGGAACCGTCAGAGTCAGCATCCATGGTTCGTACTTCAAATGATGGAGGTTTTCCTGTTAAAGATGACACTTGTCAAACCTTGCTTCTGGAGACGTACAATAAATTTCTTATTTTGACGGCCTCTCTCATGTTTCAAAAAGTTTATGGAAAAACAAAGGGGATCCTACGAAATAACATGGTGGGATATGTTCCATGAGGTATAGATGAAACAAGATTTTTAAAATACCTGCGAGTAAGGCATCTACTGTTGCATCTAGTCTATGATGAACTCTGCATTCAGTTTTTGATACCATCTCAACTGCACAGGTAAATGTAGGAGGTCCTTTCCTCTCAAGTATAGTCTTCTGCACCTTCCTCTTTCTTGCTTCCTCATCACCTAGAGTAACACTCTGTTTCCAACACGACAGAAAAAGGTTATTCAGAAAATGTTTACCCAAGCAAGCATTATAAATGCCAATAGACAGACTTACAAGCTACACAAATACTAGAGCTATTCTTAAGCTTATCACATAGTTCTCTTACACATAATACTAAGCAAGATGAACATTCTCCGCCTTCATTATATATAGATAATATGTATTCTTCAGCAAAAGTCGTATTTGCACCTCTATTCCACCAACAAGCATCTGCAAAGAGGGATTTTTTATGACACTTTCAATGGTAATTCCATGTGCTGTAGCAACGAGCTGAACTCCTCTTTGGGCAATTGTACTGGCAGCCAAAGCTTCCAACTCAGTTCCAATTTCATCGATGATAATGGTTTGAGGCATGTGGTTTTCAACTGCTTCAATCATTACCTAGGAAAGATGGAAACAGACACAATAATTAGAAACGCAAACGATTATGAAGAAAAAGAGCAGTAGGATCATGTCATACATTATGCTGCAAGTGAACATTTGGAACTTGCATTCTTCTAGCTCGACCTATACCAGAATGTGGCACGTCTCCATCACCACCTATTTCATTCGAAGTATCAACAATAACTACACGTTTCTTTTCTTCATCAGCCAGAGTTCTTGCAATTTCCCTAAACAAATCTCCCGCATTAGTACACATAAAATTGGTTCACTAACATTAAATTAAACTGCCAAAGAAGTTTCTGGAGGATCAAACAAGTTGTACCTGATTAAGGTGGTCTTGCCAACTCCTGGAGGTCCTATGACCAATATGGAGCCTCCTCCTTCGACTAAGTCACGTATGATTTCAGCACTTCCAGATACAGCCCGACCCACCCGACACGTAAGGCCAATAATTTGCAGTTTACGGTTTCTGATGGCACTTATACGGTGCAGAGAGTGATTGATCCCGGAACGATTGTCATCAGCAAACTCCCCAACCTGTTGATCATCAATTTCACCACTATTACACTATATTCTACAATCCTTGTTTCATAAAACTAACATAATTTATACTAAATGCAATTATCAATATGCATAAGATAATGCATCCATGACTACTTAAAAATGATATGTATTTCTATATATATGTGGCAAATAACTTGAATATGACCTCACTATCATATTCAACTATAACAAAGTACTTGAAGTAGTAAGTTGTTTATTAAGATTGTCTCAATCAACTAAAAGATCACTTTTTTATGCATGATCATTGTTTATTTTATTCTTTCCATTGCTAACCAATTGTATAAAAACATGATTTACACACATCTCACTAGCAAAGTAGCAATATTTACGAAGAATCAACCTTGGAAATAGCCTGTTCCAGATCCTCAAGCTTGACAGGATCTTCCGATATGATCCAATCACCGGCCGGAAACCGCGCAATCGGCTTTCTCCCCAAGTCCATAACCACCTCAATAAGCTCCCCAATCTCCTCATGCCCATACAGAACCTGCCTTATCCTCAACGGAACTATCTCAAGAAACAGCTCCATATCAGACACCACCCCATTCTCCCGCGAGACGTAACCGGACGTAGACGGCGTATCCGGCAAAACTGACATCAACCCATTTCCCAACGTAGCCCAGTCCCTCGGCCTCCGTATCTCAACCGACCGGAAATCCCTCGCAGGAGAACCACAAGAAGCGATCCTCCCCCGCCTGCTACGTGTTCGACGAAATGCCGATGAGAAAGGACCCGAAAAAGTGCAGGTTTGTAAGTAGGCAAGAGTGGAGCTTGGGAGCTGCTGAACTGGGTGCAAATCGATCAGCAGGAAATTCGAGCAGGTTAGTGCTGTCATTTTTAATTTTTGTTGACTCTTACAAGAAATGAATGAGAAGCAAGAAAGTATAAAAGAGAGGTGTTTAAAATTGAAATTGGAATGGAAGTATTTGGTGATTGGTTGGTGAAAGATTTTGTTGATGAGGGAAGGAGGGAAGATTCGTTGGGATCTTTTTTCCTATGCCATTGGAGAATGGTGAACAACAAGAAGAGTGGAAAGACAAGAGAGAAGAAGCTAGCTTGTCCACAAGAAACTGTACAACGTGGAGATGTATCTGAGTTACAGCCACAGATTGGGATTGCGTGCTCTGATTGGTCTACTTTCGTTGCTTCATTTCTCAAAAATTGCACAAGTAAGATAGACTTTTCTTCTTTACTAATTCTTCTATTTTAATCCATGATTGTTATACTGTTAGAATGATAATTTTTTTATTTAAATTAAATATTTTAAAAAAATAATTCAATTTTAATTTAAAAAAATCACTCCAATTATAAATCACTCAGTTCCTCAGCCTTCTTAAATATCTCATGTAGTGTTAATCAGTAGTTTAATTACATCATTTATTTGACTCTTTAGGTTTCAGAATTCAGAGTTGTTTGTTGACACGTTAGATCTTTGATACCCCATTACTATAAACATTTGCACTTTCAAAGGATATTAGAGGTTACAATAGGGACTATGTCGCACTCACGCGAATTTAATTTATTTTATATACGTAAATTTTAATTGATGATAGTTTAAAATAATGTTCCAACAAGTCCCCACGATCCCATGTGATCAGGCAATATTAATTTTGGTAGCTGAACTACCAAATAACTCATCATCTGCCTAACCCATTTCCCACCTGAATCAGAACTTGTTCCAGGCAAGACAAGCTATATATTCTGAGGAGTTTGTTTGGGAATTGGGATTACCACTCGACTTGCTCTCTTGAATAATTAAGAGGGCGTTTATCTCCCCTTCCAAATCAAATAATTTATAAAAAAATTTAATTTTAATTAAAAAAGTCTACTAAAATTTTATACGAACCAGTCCCATATATAGTTTGCAATACAGCCAAAATAACATTTTTGGATTTCGTTACCCTGCACTATTAGAAATGGGAATGTTTGGTCAAACATATTCTCCCACCAAAATTTGCTCATTATCTCAATTAACTCAGTTATCACTTTCTAATCCAAAAATTAACTTTATTTTTCAGTCACTTATGTTAAAGCACAGGTGAGTACATGATACCATTTCATTCATCTAAAATCTCAAAATTATAAAGATATAAAATCGAAAAAAATAATCACTCATATATATCAATCCTCCATCAATATTAATCACACATGAAAACCACCTAGTCTGTTGTAGTAGTTGCATTAGGTCGATATCAACAAGTGTAAACCAGTTGTCTGTAGTTTTAGGCCTGAACGGTTTTAATCTTTCATTAAATATACATACGTAAATTATTTTTTAGTATCAATAAGACGTGTTAAACAAAGTGTAAATCGGTTTTTATAACTCACAGATTAATTAGCTGGGAGTCAAAGACCAATTTTACACGTGTAGATCAGAGAGATGAAGCTCATGCTGACAAATCAATACGTGTCAAGAGCAGAGGAAGCATCTTTTGCATGGCAACATTCAACAAACCGCTCAATTTGTTCTTCTTGCAAATTTCACCATCACCCTAAAAAATCAGATCTTGATAAGGCAAATTAAAGGAAAAATCATTCACATTTTCAGGATCAAGTGCTTCCACTTATCAGAGTAGGAGCTCTGCTACTTCACACTCCAAATCAAACCACTGAATCCACAAAATGAACGGAGGATCAGCTCTAACATACGCCTTGCTCACTCTACTCTTAACCTGCACCGTCTACGCCGAAAACGACCCGAAAATCCTCCAAGTGACCGATCATGAGCTCCACCACGCGAACAACTACCTCCTCGGCACGGCGGCGGAGATGAGGTTCCAGAGCTTCATGGTGGAGCACGGGAAGGAGTACTCGACTCGTGCCGAGTACATGCACCGACTCGGGATCTTTGGGAAGAACCTTCTGAGGGCGGCTGAGCACCAGGTCTTGGATCCTACTGCGGTGCACGGTGTGACGCAGTTTTCAGATTTGGAGGAGGATGAGTTTGAGAGGATGTATTTAGGGGTCAAGGGTGGAGATGGTGGTGGTTTGGCGGAGAATGCGGTGGTGGCGGCGGAGATGAGTGTGAAGGATTTGCCTAAGGACTTTGATTGGCGGGAGAAAGGTGCTGTTACTGATGTCAAAACGCAGGTAATTAGTTCAAATTTTGACTTCGAATTAATATTGAAATCTTCGGATGTTGAAGTTTCATTATATAATTGAATTGAAAATTTTAGCATCAGGGAATTAAGATTGATTCGTAGTTAAACATGAGTTTTGTTTGAGTGCAAAAAGTCAAATTTACGAAACAGGTTGACGGAGTTACTTCCTAGCTATGTTACAAAAAGATTAGTGCATATGACTATGCCTGACATATTAATAGTATTGGTTAGATCTTGCTGAATGGACTACTTTGGTAGAGAATTTGATGCTGTAGTTTCTCCCAAGTTGGAAATAGCTAAAAATGTGTTCATAAGTTTGATCCGGACTCGAGAGTGTAAGTGTAACTCATGATAAGTTCAGAACTGAATGAATATGATATAGAAGATCCAAAAACACAAAATCTTATTCAAGTATGACCATATCCTGCATATATTCTCTACTACCAAGTATGATCTATATTACTACTGAGAAATGAGAATACAGTTACTGTGGGTGTAGTTTTGCAAGTGTATTAGCTGCTAATGCGACAACAAGATTCATCATCCTTTTGGTTTCTTTTAATTGAATCATAGTAATTAACTGGTTAAATCTAGTTGTAACATCAGAAAGGGATAAATGGTCTGTTGTGAATTGCCTGAGCCGTTGGCTTTTTGTTCAATATCATGAAATCGAACTGTTACGTGTATGCCAATCGGTCATTCTATGCCTGATGAATTGTATCACGTCAAATACAGGGGTCTTGTGGATCTTGCTGGGCTTTTAGCGCCACTGGAGTTGTTGAAGGAGCAAATTTCATTGCAACAGGGAAGCTCTTGAACCTTAGTGAGCAACAGCTTGTTGACTGTGACCATGCGGTTAGATTCTATCATCTTAAGTCCTTGTTTACAGTAAAAATGCATATTCTAATTCTGCTTAAAAAGAGGAGAAAGCCTGTGATAACAAGAGTACATTGTTTGTGTATGAAGTGTGATGCAACTGAGGAGAAAGCCTGCGATGATGGATGTGGGGGTGGGCTTATGACCAATGCCTACAAGTATCTGATTGAGGCTGGAGGCATCGAAGAGGAGAACACATACCCTTACACTGGAAAAAAGGGCAAGTGCAAATTCAATGCTAAGAAAGTTGCTGTCAAAGTCTCGAACTTTACCTCCATCCCGGTTAATGAAGATCAGATAGCTGCCCACCTTGTTCATCACGGTCCCCTTGCAGGTACTTGCAGTGATCATTTCAATTGACTGAATTTTTTAGCTCGAATAAGAATGTTCATTTGATCAGTTACATTTAGTATCATGTTCTAGAAACAGGCCTTCTTACACTACTTCAAATGTGTTTATTGCAGTTGGCCTGAATGCGGTGTTTATGCAAACGTACATTGGTGGCGTTTCATGTCCACTTATTTGCTTCAAGAAGTCTGTCAATCATGGAGTTCTCCTTGTTGGTTACGGATCCAGCGGCTTCTCCATCCTTCGACTTGGGTACAAGCCTTATTGGATTATCAAGAACTCGTGGGGAAAACGCTGGGGTGAACATGGGTACTACCGTCTTTGTCGGGGCCATGGTATGTGTGGAGTGAACACAATGGTCTCTGCGGTGATGACAAAGACCTCCTAGTCAACTGTTCTAATTATTGGAACTAGCATTTAATATTTAGTTTGTTGACAAAAACTATGCTACAAGTAATACTACTAGTTGTTCTCCTTGATGCTTGTTTTCGACCATGTACATAGGCATAAACGGCACTCTACATGATCGGAGTGATTGTAAAATATGTAGGTCAATGTGTTGATCTGGCTCTCCTTGGATTGGGGAAGTCAGTATACATCTAGAGACAAGATTTGGCGTGAAGGTTATGAGAGACACTGTCTGCCATCTTGTGTTCGTCTGAGTGTGTGTTTTTGCTCCTCCAGTTTTATAGGCTGAGCTAGTGAACCCGGTCTTATTGGATTCCGAACTAACGAAGAAGTCAAAAAATGATTTTTGCAAGTGCCTTTCCAATTGTGAAGGTTGATGCCAAATAAGAACATGTAGGTGAATGGAGCACAATTTACAAGTACATGAAAACATGACAATAATTGAATTCATTACTTCCATCACAAATATATGGATATAAGTCATAACGTCTTTGGAAAACTGTTTTGGTTGTAGCCTTAAGAATAATTCGCCCCTCGAAAGGTTAAAATGTTTGAAGTTCAGCGATTGAAATTGATTTTCGTAATATTTGCAATCATATGCCCTTTTACTTTAAAAGAACACAATTTTAGGCTTCTTTGTTCACTGTCACTAACTGTATCGAACAAAAGCAGTCGAACCTCTCCTCGAGTCCTTGCGGGACTAGTGATCGGGTAATGTCCACGTTAACTCCCAACTCCCACGTACACGCGTGGTCCTGGAAGATCTCAACACCGTAGATTCCGTTTAGGATCATACTTCTTACATATATAAATCAATCATCTGATCTGACTATTAATCTAATTCATTCTAATCCGAGTTCAAAAACAGACAGAACTGTGTAAATATTAACTTTCTCCACCTATAAAACTCCCATCTGAAACACAAGAGGAGAACACAAACACAAAGAGTGTACTACTGTGTGAGCAGAATATCAGCAATGAAGGCTTTCACGCTAAGCAAACCCTCTTGCTTTCTCCTCCTCCTTCTCCTCCTCGTATCTCCGCCTTACTCCGCCTTTGCGCTGCTCCGTACACCGTCGATTTCCGCCGAGAAGCTCATCCGAGACCTCAATTTGTTCCCTGAGCAATCGATCAATGTTTTCGACGGAAAGAGCAGTCTTGATTTCCCTGAATCCAAGATTGTCGAGAGGCGGTTTAAGTTCCCCAATACGATTGATGAGAGTGGTGTTTCAGCTGAGGAGTTAGGGCACCATGCTGGTTACTACAAGATTGAGCATTCTCATGCTGCAAGGTGATTTTTTTCCCTTGGATTACAGTGTTTCTGTTCTATTGCCTTTTCGTGTTCTGATTTTGATTTTGTTGTTCGTATCGATTGTTAAAAATTGGAGCTTTACTATTCTTTTGCCATTATATTGTTCTGTTTATGCACAGAATACATATACTATCTCTGTGTGTGTGTTGTCTTTTGAGGAGTGAAGTAACTAGATCACCTTAAAATTAGAGAGGAGATTGTTTTAGATTGTGAGTAATGCGAAAGCGCAAAAGATTGGATTTTTCTGGGATAGCCTGCACTAATTGTATACAGCTGCTATATATTTATATACATGGTATTATGATTTATGAATTATGAGCAAGTGGTTGGAAAGATTAGGTTTGCTTCTTCTAATGTTTAGGAAAAACCAATTGAAACACTTGGGTGGTGGACTGGTGGTGGAGGTGTAGGTTTAGAATGATCTGTTGGCTTTCACTGATGTTTGGGAAAGAGAGGCCAAAGAATGGTCTTAGCCGAAAACACTAGAAGTTGCTTTAACAAATCTTATCTTGGTGAGAGTTCAAATGGACGAAGTCTACATTCGTTTACTGTATAGGTGATACAAATAATACTATTATGGTCATGGATGACATCCATCAATTGTGTGAAAAGATGTGGTAGAAGAATTTCTTCGTTTATTTTATGAGGCCGCCATTATTGGATGTTGGTTCGGTGAACTAAAGCCTCTAACTTCTGTTTGTGATTGCAGGATGTTTTACTTCTTCTTTGAATCACGAAATAGCACAGAGGACCCTGTTGTCATCTGGTTGACTGGTGGGCCTGGTTGTAGCAGTGAGATGGCGCTTTTCTATGAAAATGGCCCTTATACTATTGCCAATAACTTGTCTCTTGTGCCGAATGAGTACGGATGGGATAAGGTAAATTCTCACAATGTGAATAAGCTATTGTTCAGCTACAGATATACTAGTTACGTCGATATCCATTACAAATGCTAAGTTTTTTGACGAGTGAATTTAGAGTGAGTATTCAATAGTTTCCTTCTGAGCTTATTGCTTGAGGAACATCCATCTGTTAGGTTGAACATATATAAATATGAAACTCACTACATAATACTGCTGTGAACTTTGAATTATGAATGGTGGAATTAGTTTGTCTTTTTAATTTTTAGGTTAATTAAAATGTTTCCCTAAAGATAGTTGTCCCTGCTTCATTTTTCAACTTCTTTTATAAATTATGATCTTTTTGCTTATTTGCTATATCTGTCCCTGCTTCATTTTCAACTTTTTTTATAAATTATGATCTTATTGCTTATTTGCTATATCTGTCTCCGAAATGGTTGGTTGATGATCTCACCGTGAGAATTCCCCTGTTTTTTCTAATTTTATCATCTGTACATCATATTTCGACAAAGTTTTTATTATTCTTGCAGTGCTGCAGAAATATAATATTGCAGTGTTCATTAACATACATAGTACTATATATTTTTGTTTCTCTGAGTGTGCCTTTTCAAATATAAGCATTTCCTATGCAAGCAAGTACGTGACATTTTATTTCATATTGCTGAACAAAGAACATTCTTTTGTGATAATTGTGTAGGTTTCCAATATTTTGTTCGTTGACCAACCTGTTGGGACAGGATTCAGCTACAGTACTGACAGACGCGATGTTCGTCACAACGAAAATGGTGTCAGTGATGACTTGTATGACTTTCTGCAGGTTAGTTTTGTTTGTGCACTTATGCCCCTATTACTTATTCTTCAGACAGCCTCTAGCTACAGCAGAATTTCATCCTTCACAAATTAACGGGTCTGTTATCATTGTTCCCTGGGGAAGAGTTGAAGTTGTGGATATTTTAACCTTTGTGCAGTATACAATGTGATGTTTGGGTTCCTGTTTTATGAACAGCAGGCTAAGCCTTTTATTCCATAATTGCATCATAAAAAACCTGCCGGTCTTCTTGGTGGAAATCAGTTTTATCAAACTCAGTGTGTATGTGTCATACTTAATGACATTTGATGAGTCTAGCAGCTTTGTGGTGCACATCAGCCAAAAAATAATTACATAAAATATTCTCTACAGAAACTGTGTATCTCATCTAGCAGTCTTCAAATTAGACTGTGTTTTAGTATGCCCATAGTGTATAATTTATGCAGGTGAGTTCTCACTTTGGAAGTTTCTTGTAGGCGTTCTTTAAAGAGCATCCCAAACTGGCCAAGAATGATTTTTACATCACTGGAGAGTCATATGCTGGACACTATATTCCCGCTTTTGCTGCACGTGTCCATAAGGGAAACAAAGCAAATGAAGGGATCCATGTGAACTTGAAGGTATTTGTCAATGCCTACCTCTGAGTTCATTTTTCTTCTGTAGTATGTGTCCATTACTTACTAATGAAAACATACAGGGATTTGCTATTGGAAATGGTCTCACTGACCCAGCAATTCAGTATGCTGCATATGCGGATTATGCATTGGATGCGGGTCTCATTAAGCAAACTGAGCATGATCGCATCAACAAGGTGCTTCCACTCTGTGAAACAGCAGTAAAACTTTGTGGTAACTTTCTTACTTCAGTCCTGGAACATTTTTTTTTTATCCAGTTACATGTGCCTATATGCTATTTGGTTGTCTGTTGACAAGCTTTGTTTCTGCAAAAGAAGATTGCATGCTGTTGGAAGCTGTTCTTATCGTTGGTAGAATGAGCTACTGGTTATTTTATCTGCCTGGCTAAATCTCCTTGTTTGATTTCAGGCACTGATGGGACTGTATCATGCATGGCTGCATATCTTGTTTGCAACACAGTATTCTCCTCCATTATTGCTCATGCCGGCGATGTGAACGTGAGGAACTATTACACTTATCTATTTATTTATACATGGAATTTGTTGGACCAGCTTGAGAAACATGTTAAGCCGTATGTGGCTTTGTTGGTCATAAGGCTTCCAAAATGTAGATGTTTGCAGATCAGTCTAATATAACTGTATTTGCTATGACCTTGCAGTATTATGACATCAGAAAGAAGTGTGAAGGCAGCCTTTGCTATGACTTCTCAAACTTGGAGAAATTTTTGGACCAGAAATCTGTGAAGCAAGCAATTGGAGTCGGTGATATACAATTCGTCTCTTGCAGTACTACTGTCTACCAGGCAATGCTCATGGATTGGATGAGAAACCTTGAAGTTGGTATTCCCGGTCTTCTAGATGACGGAATTAAGGTGCTGATTTATGCTGGAGAATATGATCTAATTTGCAACTGGCTTGGTGAGGAATACTTCATGCATTGATGCTGTTTATAATTCTGTGTTCTCAGATAAATAGGGGTATAATTTGTATTATAATTTTGCTGAGCAGGTAATTCGAGATGGGTTCACGCAATGGAGTGGAGTGGCCAGAAAGAGTTTGTAGCAGCTCCTAATGTTACTTTTGAGGTTGATGGCTCTGATGCTGGATTGCTTACCAGCCACGGACCTCTCAGTTTCCTAAAGGTATGTCGTCCTCTAACATGAGCCGTTTGAGAACTCTACTGCCTTAATCACTTCATGAAAATTTAAGATGCCCAAAGTGGCTAATTGTGAGACTAGATCAAGTAAATGTGAAGTTTTACCAACTCTTGAGTGATGCATACCAAATCATGATTCAAATTGGTAACTGGGAGTATGAGAGTTTCATGATGCAAGCTTAAAAAAGCTAAAGGATTATACGACTAGGTGTTATTTGTTCTCTGTTTGATCTTCTTCTCCTTCCTAACTTACTTCTGCAAAACAGGTACATGATGCTGGACATATGGTTCCGATGGATCAGCCTAAAGCAGCATTGGAGATGTTGAGCAGGTGGATGAAGGGCTCACTCGCTGAACAGACTTCCGATCCACAAGTCTTGGTTTCTTCTATTTAATTATCCAAGTTTGATACTTGGATATGAACAACGGCTTATGACTAATATTATGGGATATTTGTTGGGCGAGGATTAGGAATGACCAGGCTTATCATGTATATATTGTTGTAATACAGCCGACATTTTCCAGTGTCCACAATTAGGATTCGATCCACGGAACGTTTTACTCTTAATAATAATTGAAATGGAACGTTCCTATTTCCGCTTTGAAATTTAGGTGTAGGACTTGAATGCTTTTTCTACCACGCATGTCAATATCTGGATGGAAAAGATAACTAGTAGTTGATATATGGTCGTGTATGTTCATTTTGTGTAGGGTATTTACGCTTTTTGGTAGAATTAGGCCTTTGGGCCGCATCTTAGATTTATGGTCTTGTAAATATGTGTTCCGGGCGCATGTAAGGCCCTACTCTTAAGCCTATATAAATTGGAGAAGTTTATAGTAGAATGTGCCCAAGATCTATGCGTTGGGTTTACATGTTGTGTGGTGAGAAGATCTCGTTGAAGTCTACATTTTTTGAGCTAAGCTTCCTACAAGAGTTGGAAACGTCTTTCTTGAGCTCAACCTTCCTCCCCGTCACCAATAGGTAGCTTATAAATCCATTTCTGTTTATACTCTCCCTGTAACGGTTACCCCACTAGCTTATAAAACCTTCCGTCCACCCCATCAGCCGCTTGCTTATAAAGCCCTTCCCGACGATTGCCTCCTCTCTCCCAGTCTGATTGTGGAATGCAAGTTGGTAAAGTATGGCCACCTTTTTAGTGTAGTGAGAAAGCATTCTTTGAGAACAAGGGATGAATCGGATGATTACCTTAGGTTTCACATCATTAGATCCGATTGACTCGACAAATGGACTAGTCCACTCCTTTTGACAAAGATTAAGCTTATCTTGATTTCTTAATCATAGTCCTCATCTAGAATTTCCCATGCTTTCCCTTTTGCTTTTGTGATGCCACATACCTTACTAAGTGTACTTTGTCACTCAAAAATGAAAAACTTTAGATATCTCTTCGAAAAGTGAGACGAACATCAAATAATTAACTACATTCATTATATGTTTAAATATCATAATGGATAAGGAATGCGGGTGTCATCACCATATTAAATAAGTACGTGCTAATATTGTTTTTTAAGATAGCAAAATTAAAACCATTTATTCAAAGAAGACAGAAAAATGCAGTGCATCAGAAAGCTTTTGTCCCCAGACATATTTCATCCCATATAAATTTCAAGCCGCATTTTCCTCAATTGCATTGTATGTGTTCGATGTCTTATCATATCATGTTGTTATTGATTTCTTCTCAGTACATTATAACGATTGAAATGGAATTTTGATTCAATTCTCCAACTCCTAATCCCAAAAAAATAATTGAAGAGACATCACCTTCAAATAAATCATTATGGAACTAGCTAGAATGGTTCATTATAGAATTTTCACGTGTTAGAATTCAGTTCGATTCGACCCCTTCCAACATTCAAACTGAATAGTGAGTGTTAGGCATACAAGTAGGACATGATTATATGTACATGTTTGATGTATTGTTTGGCAACTTTTAGGGAATCAATTGTACCTTATGGGACGTGATAATCCAAACCCGAAAGGTATTTTATTGATCCTTAGGATGTACCGTTTCAATTGATTTATTTTGATTACTACTAGTACAATGCAAGTTGCACTGCTAATCTGCTATGTGGAATATTTGCAAATGGCAAATAAAGAAAATGCCAAGCAACAAATACCACACTAATTGTCTTTGTATTGTTGTATGTGTCCTCCCTGCTGCAAACATTCTCCCTGTTTTTTACACCACAGTCATTTTTGCCTAATGAAAACCCTGATTCTACCTAACTTATCAATCACGATTAACCGGCCAGCCTTGATTCAACGTACTCGAAAAGCCTTTAAGATAAACGTAAAAATCATTTTCAATTTTAGTCGAGCCGTAAATACAAATCTTCGATATTGTTGATCTCATACAGTTTGGAGAACCCAACAACATAAGAAAATTGTAACAAATGGGACATAACTTCAAATTGGTAGAACATACTCAAAATAGAGTGACAAAAAGAATTGATTGGTGCTCAGTTAAAGAAAACTTCACATCAGTTCAGTTGTCTTTCACCTATGTTTTCATTACACATCAAAAGTGAGAATCATGATTGTCGAAATAATGCTTATACAATTGCAAAATTATACCATATAAATAAAGAAAAGATTACTCAATTATAATATTGATTTGGAAATTTGTATATTTTGTAGTAAATGCGTTCAAATCAAGCTTTTCCCTGTGACAAGTATATCTAGTCCTAATCTGTATTCAGTTTAAGAGTGTGGCCATTTTGAAGTTAAAAGTCCGACAATAAAAACTTGTGGGGTCAAAATGTGAAGTATAGAAAGTATCGGACCAGTTTAGTTAAACAAAAGGACTTGCATGCTTATTGGCTGACACTTGTCCAAGTTTCTTGACACACTGTCCAAATGCGATTCGTCCACTTGTCTTCAGGCCATGCGTATCTGTCAATAATGAATCCCATGCATCACAGTTTGCCGCGGGTATTTGTTTTTAACTTGTCCCTTCTCCCACCAGAGTTTACCCTAACATCTCGATTTTTAGATGTGCCACATAACTTTTTATTATAATCACGAATATTTACTTTCGTCTTAGAAAAAATGTCGAGTTTTTTTAAATATATCCTGACTCCGTCCCCGAACACTACCACTCCTAGGATGCTTTGAGAAGTTCCACATGTACACCAGTTTTTCCTTTTCTGGACACCCAAATACTACACCTTGTTGTACCTGTCATGGAATCACATCATACTACCTTATCACTCAAAATTAAAATACACAAGACGACAAAACTACCACAGTTAGCCCTAAGCATTAATTACCACTAAACTACACGACCTAATCATCATCTTAAACCTTAAGCATTAATTCCAATTACTTTATTGCAAATCATATTCTTAAAGGACCATTAATAATTCATGTGATATTTTAAAAACTCCAATCTTTTTTGACTCTATCTCAATTAGGATCTAGCTTAGCCTGCGTTGAGGATTGTCACAGCAAAGCCATGATCAACTTTTCTGGCTTTTTCCCAAGTGGCAACTGGCATTTTATGAAGCCTCTTTTTGCAATTTACCACCTCCACCCCATTTTTTGTTTGTTTTGCTAGATGCACACTTTGAGAGGGGCTATAAAGGATTCCTATTTTCACTCTTCTCTGCTCACTCAATCCACTCTATACGGCTTTTTGGCCTATACTTCATCACATCTCTCAAACTCCCCTTATTAATTCCCATCCACTCCCATACTTTGAGAAAGGAACACAGATATATATGGCAACAATGAATTGTATGCTTGCTAACAAATCCTCCATGCCTAATTTCAAGCACAAGGAAGACACTATCGTCTTCGACACGTCGATGGTTCAAACGCGAACCGCGATACCACCGCAGTTCATATGGCCGGACCATGAAAAACCGACTCCCAATCCGCCCGAGCTACACGTTCCGCTCGTTGACCTAGCCGGTTATCGCTCTCGGGACCCTCTAGCCTCCGTGAAAGCGTGTAAACTTGTTAGAGAGGCGTGCGTAGAGCACGGTTTCTTTCTAGTGGTGAACCATGGTGTTGATGCTAGTCTTATAGCCAATGCTCATGGTTACATGAACACGTTTTTCGATCAACCGCTCCATGAGAAGCAACGGGCTCAAAGGAAGCTCGGGGAGCATTGCGGTTATGCTAGTAGCTTCACGGGGCGATTTTCGACTAAGTTACCGTGGAAGGAGACTCTTTCTTTTGAGTACCATGCAAAGGAAGATGAGTCTCATAGTGTGGAAGAGTATTTCCACGACAAATTGGGCCAAGATTTTGATCACTTAGGGTATGTTACAAATTCTCCCACTTATGAGTTTCTCATTTCGTTTTGTTAACTTTTTTCAAATACATCTATATATTTTCTTTTTTATATTAGATAATAAGACCTTTTTCAAATACACCTTTATAAACGTATACAGAAAAAATTGAAAATAACCTAGGATAATCAAATCGGGACACATTGAGGTCCACATTGTCGACCTAATTCAACACAAGAAAAATGTAGCATGCATTTATCGAATTATTGTCATATGAACAAAAAATTGATTTAAAACAAAATTACTAAAGTTTATGAATTGATGGTTGCAGGAAACTTTACCAGGAGTATTGCAATGCAGTGAACAACCTTTCATCACAGATCATGGAGCTTCTAGCAATCAGCCTCGGGGTGAACCAAAATCATTTCAAGGAGTTTTTTGAAGATAATGAATCGATCATGAGATTGAACTATTATCCGCCATGCCAACAACCGGACCAGGTACTAGGTACCGGCCCGCATTGTGATCCAACATCTCTAACAATCCTCCACCAAGACAATGTCGAAGGACTCCAAGTCTTCGTCGATAGTCAGTGGCATTCGATTAGTCCTAATCCTAACGCTTTCGTGGTGAACATTGGTGACACATTCATGGTATGCTGAATAGATTATTTCTACTCTAACATTATCACTATCCCAAACTTTATATTAGATAATGTACAATAATGACACTTTACACAGTGACATTAACGTGTGTGTGTACATGATTTGTTTGATTAGGCGCTTTCGAATGGCAAGTACAAAAGTTGTTTGCACAGGGCAGTCGTGAACAACATATGTCCTAGGAAATCTCTCGCTTTCTTTCTTTGTCCGAAGAAGGACAAGGTTGTGTGCCCGCCACAAGAACTACTGGTGCAATGCTCCGATAACACAAGAGTGTACCCGGATTTCACCTGGTCGGATCTACTAGAGTTTACACAGAAGCATTACAGAGCCGATATGGACACTCTTAACAACTTCACAAGCTGGTTGTTAAATCGTCGAAAAATAACCCAAGTTTTGTAATTTTTATAATTTTAATCGCATGTTAGATTTTGTAGTCTTAGAAGTTAGTACTAGTAGTCAGCAGGAGAACAAAATGAAACACTTCAAATCTAATTTCATTTTCTTGCAACTTACCAATATTTAATTATTGTGCATCTGAACTCTGAAGAGTAGCGACGGTGGGTTATTCTAGAAAGAAAAAGAAACCAAAATAGCAACTTTAACCTGATGCATACTATATGTAGTTGATTAATAATTAATTTGTGGTAAACACTAATTAACGCACCACTTGATGCGTCGTTAGTACTACTACTATAAGTAATAGTGTAATGATCATAACAAGTGATCCGCACTTAGTGAGGTAATCAAAGTGGATTAAGAATGGAAAGTATTATTGTCTCTTGTGATAATTGTCTTTCTCTCCTATGAGGAGCTTATTGGACGATACTTATTTATCTAATCTTCACCATTTTGTCTACTTTCTTCCATGAAGAATATTAATGGAATCTCATAAATTACTATGCCAATTAACAACTAGCTAATATTACCTCTTGCCGTTAATTTAGAGCAAGCTGTAGCTAGCTTAATTAATTAATTAATTGTCAACGAACAGCAAACACATTGTAACTAATTACAGTATTAGTTATATATGTAGAATTCGAGGCTTGGCTTCTTTGAATTCTCGTTTCAGCTACCACATCTTTTGTCATCGGGTGAAACAGTTGGTGGGTGTTTGAGTTCACCCGATTAGTCGTATATAACGTACACCGTAAAATATTGAAAAAAGGGCACATTGTTAACGTAACTCCGAACCCTACCTAGCTCATTCTGCAACACCTCCTCGAATGAGAGAAGCAACACTTATGATCATATATGTTCCTCATTTCATAGATTGCCACATTTGTCGAAAGAAAAGTTGAAAAAATTGCCAGATTACAGCATACTCGTAAAGTTGCACATTTTCCATTGTGTAATGCAGCCACACATAAAGTGTCAGTACGTTTGATGGTCTCTTTTCCCTTAAATGGTCATTTGAGTACTTCATTTTACGACCATGAAAAATTGTCCCTGTGCTTTTCTTTTTATTGCAAAGAGATTCCAAGTGCAGTACAAAATAAGATCGAATACAAGTAAACCAAAAGTGCAAATAATGAATTAGAGTGAGTACGTACTATGTAGTTGTCGTTGAGTGAACAAGGTAAACGACAGGGCAACAAATGAAATTGGCCATCTCTCTTTATAAATAATTTAGTTGGAAGAGTCCAAACGTAAATATTTCATTCAGAAAATATACAAACCAATCTCACACTGACTTCAAGAACCTGTCTTCTACTGTAGTAAACACTAGAACCAGCAGCCTTGGGACTCTAATTTTTTTCCAAAAAACTTCTTGCAATCTCTCCAGCACATTTTTGTATGTTTTTTTGTAATTAGGTACCAACTTAAATTTGAATTCGAATCTTCACATAAATTTCACTTCATTGGACTCCTAATTTATACATTGAAGACTCAAAACTCAGTCATGTATACAAGAAGAAGCATTAAAAGATGGATATAAATGATTAAGTTCCATATGTCATTACGAGTTTGAAAGTATAAATTTGAAGAATGAGAAATTCTCATAAGAGTTTGACTTGAAAAGTATGAGAGTCTCGCATAAAACGATTTAACCGTATAATTAATTTATAAAATATACAAGTTGTAAATATATAAAAATATACAATTTACATACAATACCTCACAATTAATATACAATATTGCTAGACTCTCATAATTTTCATAAAAATTTATATTTTCACGAGTTTTTGTAGTGGAGAATAGGAGATGTGGATGAGCAAATAGTCGTGCTTCTAACAACCAATTTCGCGCATTGATTCTACGAGATGGACCACCGTGTATGATCTCCAATCAGATCGATCAAATTAAGATCATCAGAATCCAATTATCTATCGAAGAATATGCAACGCAGATACACACGGTGAGTCATGAATATTCAAGAATCAAAATCCAGTCATATTCATATCACATCCAATTCAAACAGCTAGCTGCTGCGTACTATTTTTTGACTTAATCTGCCTACCATACTCGTGGCTTCATATCTCAACCATGAAATCAATCATTAAAAAAGCTCATACTTTCTAATATTATATTCTGAAACATCAGCTTTATACTTTTCGTTTTAAATAAATTAGTATTTTATATGTTTACACATGTAAAATAAAGAAATTATAATTGAAATTTTATAACAATTTTCATTATTTCATATTAATTTGATTAGTGAAGAATATATAAATGTATAATCTTTCTTAGAATGATGGTTTATAAGTAAAGATGTATAATTTTTTTCGAATAATGGGTAAGGAGGCTCTATGGGAATTTGGAGAGGGGGGAGTGGGATGTTGCGATGTCATTATTGTGGGGCCTTTGGTATAAACGGAACAAATTGGTTCATGAAGGCTCGACTGATTCTCCACTCGAATTAGTGGAGTTTGTTAGGAGGTCGGTGATTGAGAGGCGCGAGATTTTGCGGAACAGTGTGAAGAAGATTTCTGCGGGACTTGGAGCACGGGGGCATGGAGATGCTACGGGTCCGGCTGTGCAAAATGAAGGAGCTGAGGATCTTGGACTGTCGAGCAGAGTGGCACGATAAGCTGCTGACGAAGTTTGATATCCACAACTGTTTTGCCACAAGAAGCTATGTCCGAGTCAATATCAATCTTCAGACGATGGACCACGTGTTGGGATTGGCTATGGTGTGTGGATGTCCGATGGACTATTTCCGAGACGTCAGGAGGTGGTTGAATTCCCATTAGCTCCGCAAAGTGTTGAGGCTTATGAGATTCGTGTTGCGGTTCATTGGGCAGTCTTGCAAGGGTGGTAGCATGTTTTGTTTTGTTCAGATTGTCATTTTTTAATATATTTTTTTAATTCGTCAAACTTTAATTTTTCTCCTGTTGGTCCTGTTTTACCAGACATTAAATTTTTACTTCATATTTTAGTTCGTTTAGCTTGGATTACAATCTGCACGGGTCGAATGAGTTAGCACATAAACCGGTTCGTCGCGATGTGCGCTAGTTGTGGTCTGATTGTATTATTTTTGCTTTTTAGCCTAATAATATGATCACACCGTCTGGTTTTGAAAAATAAAATAAAATAACCTAGACTACTCGGATTAACATTCGTATAATGATAAAATAGAATAAATTGACCTCATTACTGATATCATCACCAAGTTGGCAAAATCCAGTATCACCAAAGAAAAAACCAAAATAGATATCATTAAACTAATAATAGTAAATTGATATAATTAAACAAATAATAATAAACTAAGTACGAACGACTGCTACGCCTCTTCGTGAAATGAAATCTAAAGGAACAGTAATCAAATTAATTTTAAACCTTAATGTGTAGATCATTACTGACAACACATCGAACACTCTTAACGGTAGATTATTTTAATTAATTACGGGAAAAGAATAACATTATTTCTTTCCCAATTTTGTCTTATGTATTAACTTTAGATAATGATATATACATTATCTTAGATCACGACGAATTCCGATGAATGTGACCACACTTGCACTTCTGGTGCCATGCCATGTTCCATTACGTTACAACATTCTATTAATAGTCATTTGTTACTTTCTTTAAATGTTTTCCTAACAGTCTAAAATTTCCAGTTTTGTCAACCAAAGAATATACTTCAACGCCCGAAATCTTATCATGACTCATTCGTGTCACTAATTTCTTGTTCCGAAAATTAACTAGTTATATCAACGAGTCGATTTGTATTTCAAAAATGTGATACTTGACCCAATTTATTATACTGCATGAAGGATGGTTGTCCATATATTTCCAAAATCAATTATGGACTGATTGACATGCGACTTAAATGCCCCGATTTAAATGACTGAATAGTGATCAGAATTGTAGTGGAATTGTTAAAACTGTGTTTGGTATAGAATTGTAATTGGATAGGGTATTATAGGTTTGTTATATATGTAGAGAAAAATATTGCTACCGTAGAGCCATTTCAATATTCGGCATTTAAATGTCATAACAAACACAAAATCACCAAGTAGCATTCAAATGGACATTTTGGATGCTACTTCAATCAGCCCTAATCTACCTTTAGACTTTTAACTTTTTCTGGGTGCATTTCATCCCATGTCTGTGCCAAAGCTAGTTCGGAAATTTCCATAAATAAAAATCAAACTTAAAATTTTATATGTGACGAAAGTCAAGCCCCTTCATTAGAAGATGTGTAAGAAAAACCTCAACTGTGTTTTACAAATTTACGGGGAATCTTATTAAGTTCGTGAAGAGATTACAAGCTAAGAAGGGTATACCCGAATATGTAGAGAATCAGCTCGATATGATAATACATGATAAGTTATTCCTATTTCACATGGTGTTGCATCGACTCCATGACAGACTTACACTTCTACAGGAACCCCTTTACCATCTCCCGCTGCACTTGCATTTTCGGCGTCTAGCTAGATTGTCTTGCAGACTGCAATGAAGGAAAGGAAATTTCATCAGGAAACATGAACGAGTGATAATTGTGATGGAAACTTCAAAATCTGAACAAATTTTACTCCTTTGTTTATGCTGAGAACCTCAGGTACAGTGCGGACTTACTAGCATTTCATGGTCTCCCATAATCTCTTCAATCAATTCCGATAAAGGTTTGTCAGCGCTATTTGGAACAAGTGCTGCGAATGCTGGAGGTTCTAAACCTGTATATTGCACCAAAAGGAAGTCAAATGTCATCTGCAGTAAAACAAACCATCAAGCAGATCCAATATGCTCAAATGTTCTCTGATATGTAGAGAAAGCAGAGTAATCTTGATCTTTATATGCTCAAATGTTGTCTGAATTCTTGAAGTTTAATCATATTTGATCTAATATAATGCTCAATAGGACATTGAAATACATCCATGCACGCTTTAGGGCGATTGTGGAAATTTTAAATGCTCAATTATCATCTAATTTTCCCTTTGTTTACATTAAAAATCTTCACACTAATTAAAGCCTATGCACATCTCACATCTGGCTTGAAGTAGATAATGACTTAACAGTCTTTACCTGTTTCTGGAAAGGCATCAATGAACATCATCATCTCCTCGCCTGTGAGACCGGAAAAGACACAAATTCGTGGTAATGATGCAATCTGCAAAGGTCAGAACAGCTCTTATCATTGCATTTAGGTGAGTCATGAGAAGCATATCAACATCATCACACACAAAATTACTTTAGAAGATCCATCAGAAAAATTGAAGTTCATCAGAATTCAAATTTGGTCATCAATACACGAACTGTTGTGTCTTCAGTTTTCCATCAATTCGTTTGCATACAGATGAGATTTGAAATCTTGCACACGAGAAACGTGTAGCAAAGTCTGACAGTCATACGTATTTAACGTTACTGCACTTCCAGTGAGAATGGTAGGTCCTATTTGCCTTAACTTACTTTCACATTCAGCTCTTGTTGAACACATAACATACAGTGCGAGTCAGTAATTATGCTGTACCTTAGACACATCCAAATTTGATTGTTTGGTGTTCACTGCTTCCCAGAGTGATTGGTCAATCATGTTTTCAGTACAGTAAACAATCTGCACCAGACATTTTAGCAATTAAAAACATAAAAAGAAAATATGATTGAAATCAGAACAATAGTGTAAGGTTCTCAAGCAATCTGGAAGGATGGAATGCAAACAAAAATACGCTCTTGAATATATTAAATTTGCAATGCGATTGATCACTCAGAAATGTTGTCTGATAACCATATACTGCACTATAAATCCTTCTAGTCTAATTAATGCGCCAATACATTGATATTATTAGCAGGTCAGAGAGAACATAAAAGGTGTACCTTGAGAAATTCACCATCCAACTCCTTCAGGAGCTGTTGTATCTGGGAAAATAAACTTCTATGTTACTAGTGGTTTCCAACAAACGCACATATGAAATTATTGTTTCTAACACTGTTGCATGTTACCTTCTCCGCATCTTCCACTGAATAACCCATCAGTAATAAAACCTGCAATTGCGAACGAGAAGCTCCTTAATGGTAATCCATAATCAAATAGCCTTTTTTCTCCTTTTCGAAACGAGAGAAGGCAACAATATTTCCCAAATATCTCACATAGGTGCAGTGGAAAGCCTAGATAACTTATACACGCTGCAGTTTCCAAGAAAACACAGGTGTAGTACTGCCAAGGAGAATTCTAATTTATCTGCATTTGTAATGAGGAACAATCTCATATTGAAATTAACAAATTACAATGACCAACATTATATATAGAGAATGCTCTAGGAGAGTTGCTCACACATTACCGTTCAGTTCAAAATTTTAGGATAGGAGGTTTCTGATTTTAGCAAAGATTAGGCATTTTTAGCCGAGGACTTATCCTCAATCAGTCAATATGGAGTGGTCTAGAAATAATTTCCGTGTAAACCATAATGTAAATAGAGAGCCATCGAATTGTAGCCTTGTAGGAAACTCTATATTGTAAGATTGTAGCAGAATACTCTACATGGTTTCTTTCATAACAGAAAGAAAGTAGCAACCACAAACTATATTTGGTTCAAGTGCTCATCCATCTATTCAACATAACCGTGCTTGAAAATAAGAAGTGAATAGTAAATGGCATGGAACTGACCAGAACTTACAGGTGGACCATATCTTGGATCATCGGCATTTAAAGGGACAAACTTAGAATCCTCAACAAGCTCAGTTGGAAGATCTGCATCTTGAAATGTAGAATACATAATTAAACAGGCATATATCTGATGGAAAGAACATGTATCAATGCAGTTCATCGACGGAAAGAACATTCATCAATGCATCTTGCAGGGAAAAAATTTAACTTAGCATTTGCATACATATAGCTACTTGAACAACATTTTCAAGATTTTTTTTTTGCAGAAATAATGAAACATTTCACAATTTTCTATCGAAACGAATTCGTTTCTATAGCTATTATCATTCCAAAACAAAAACTCAAGTAAACACAGATATTATAATAATGCCACCCAATAGTCAATAACCTAAGTACCCCCCAGAAGCCCTTGCACTGATCGGCTCAAATTCGAATTCTCATTCAACTGGAGGGAAATACTAGATCCAACTCCCAACTTGATTTTGTGGACATAATGTATGCCATTCACCACAAATTATATAAGCTAAAAATTTCTCCCTTCTGAAATTCCTCAACAATCACAAGCACATTCCCAATGATGTAACGCAATGACGCAACAACCCATAAAAACATACAGTACCGAGAGAGATTTATAATGTTAAAAATCAAGAATAGAAACATCGGAAAGCAGAGATAAGAAAATCAAACCATGAGAAGAAGCTCTTGAAATTTGCTTAAGCTTACAATGCAAAAGGTCAGTACTTTTGTGTGGTAAAGAAAAAAAGGGAGCTTTTGAATCCAAAGGAGATGGAGAATTGGGAATATGAAGAAGATTGCAATGAAATTGGATGGGAAACTTTTGTGGAGAAACCAGTGAAGCATATGAAGCCATAACCAGAGTTTTGCTCTCTTTCTTTTGCAGATAATGTTACTGACAAGACCAAATATAAGGAGAATGTAACTGACACTTTAATCAACTCGATAAGCGTGGTCAATTATATACCTTGTTAATAGATAATTTTCGAATAAAATTTTAAGGAAAAATAGTGTGTAAACATCTCTGATTGAAGTGAAAAGAGTTTAAAAGTATTTATAACGGTTTCGATTTGCATATAAATGAGGATAAAATACGTGAAAATAATTATATATGTATAATAGACCTAACATATTAACTGAAAAGCTGTACACGTATAACCACTCCGATCTATTACTGATTGAATCGTTCAAAAAATAGAGTAAATCACGGAATAAGGTAGAAAATAAATAGAATAAAATTCACTATTCGATAGGACAAGGGAAAACAAAAGGTAAGAAGCAATTGATGCACAATAATGGATAAGAGACTCCCAATCTTCAATTCAGCTGCATAACTCATACTATCTAACTTGTAAGTATCATTCGACAATGTCTCTTTCAATTGATTCGGTTGCAATTCGTTTCTGTCAAACTTTATCCCTCTTTTTTTACTGCTAAAGATTTGATTTTTCTTTTTTCAAGAAACTGATCTTGATTGTATCTGTTAGACCCACTTCTCTTATATCGTTATTGATTGAGCTTCTGATTGTGTATTGGGAATGCGTTTCGAATTATCTGCAGATTTTTAGGTCAAGAAAAAAATATTTTCTATACGCCCAGTGAATTTTGATATTTTCTGATTAGGGAAGTAGTTTTGTTGTGGGAATTGGTTCAAAGTCCAGTAATTTGTAAAACCTGAATGATTTGTTTTGGTCAGAGTGCTTCTGAAGAACCACTTTATGTCGATTTCGCAGGTTATTTTGATTGGGGATCTGCAGAATAATGTCATCACTGGATATGTGATCAATGTTCAAGTAAGAGAACAATAAACAGTAGTTATTTTGCCTTATATAGTTGATATTAAAGAACGGTTATCGAATGTGTTTGGGTTGTTCTGCATATACTACACTTGCCACGCTAGTAGCTTTCTGCCGGTTCTTTTATGTCATCAAATTTCTTTATGAAGTTTATCTGTCCTTCTTAGCTGTCTCAATCTTATGCATATATGTATATGCTTTTGTTGTGTCAGCGTAGAGCTTAAATATCAGGATATTGATTGTGCTCTGTTTCATTTGTTGAGTATGGATAGAGTTAAATAAGGAAAGGGAAAGTATTTAAGAGGGAGAAGGAGATAGTGTTGGAGTAGGAAAGGAAACTTGGTCCATTATATTCTAATAGGAATGGGACTAAGATTTCTGAATCCTAGCATGTTTACTAGTTTGATATATATATATATGGCGGTCCACAGTAACTTTTTGGATCACAAATTCACAACACACCAACAATTAGCAGAGAGCTATAAAGCTTGAGAGCAGTTAGCTAATTATTAGCTCCTAGACATTCATATAGTATAGACAATTGGTCAGTTATTGTGAATTAAAGTTATATCCTACAATTTATCTCATTGTTTAGTGGACTCCTAGCTTGGTAGTTCCTCCGACGTAGTGATGAACTGGATAACCAATTTCTATGTCTTTCTCATCGCTTGTTTTCTTATTTCATCAGTTATCCCCATATCATTGCAGTTTATATCCTTACATATAATGATACTTTTCGAGACACTATCTTTTGTCCGGGTTCCTATGTCTTCCTGCTGGTTGCTTAACAGACCTCATCACACGGTGGGAATAAAGCCGATACTGTCTTCTACTTAATGTCCATTGATTACAAAGACCATGTGTCTGTAGTTTGTTTGAAATAAAAGCATGTAATACTATAATTGATTAAATGAGCTTATACTTTTGGATCGGAAAAAAAGAACTATTGAGCTCTTCTTTATGAGACAAAAGGAGTTGTAGCTATCTTCACATCCATAAACATTATGACATAGCTCTGAAGCCTCATTACAAATTTGAAATTTCAACTTCTGATGATGATATCTACTGACTTCTATGATTAGATCCTTTGTCTTTATATTGACTTGATTTTTCTTCTATCACTTTCCAAGTAATTTGTTTGTTTTCCTTGCTGGGTGGTTCAGGGATGAGGTGTCAATTACCTGTAGAAAGATGCAAGATTTTTCCCCTGCTGATGGTTTCACGGAAATAACGGAGAACTTAGGAGACATGATAAAGTATCTAGCGAACGAACCCTCAGTGGGACTATTCTATGTTCAGCAGCACTCTCAGAAAGCAGTGCCCAACCTCGTAAATCTCAAGAATAACATTGTCAAAAAAAATCATGAGACAGTTTTACTTACTGAAGATCTGGATGATTCCATTACCATGGTTGATTCAATGAAAGATTGCGGCTGCCCCATTGTCGATGACATGATTACTGAAATAAGAAATTCCCTTTCTATAATTTCAAACAAAAAGCCCAAAAGAGGATTGTTACAAAGCTCTAGTTTTCTTGGAAGAGCCAGTTCTTGGTCTCCAGCTTCGTGGGGTAGTAATAGAGTTTATTCTCAGTCGGATGTTGAGAAGAGCAGTGGTTATCTCTCTGGTGTTCTTAAATCAGCAAAGCAGAGAGCCGGAGGTTTTAACTGGACCCAGGGTGAACCATTAGAAGCAAAGAGTGGTTCGTTCGATTTTGGTCCTGGGTACCCTAGTGCAGGTACTAGCGTCTCCTCATCATTAGTGGAGAGTGAGACAGCAAATTTTGCATTGCCAAGTGAAAATAGTAATGGGGTGCAAGAAGAACCACAGCCTGGTAAAAGTTCATCCCATCAGCAATTGTTGACCTCGTACGAGAACTTCGATGAGTTCAAGGCTGACAAAGAAGCTAGATTTGAAGAGTGGCTTGGAGGGACAGGTGATGAGGGAAGGAAAACTGCCAGTAGTGGGGATTTACCTCGTGAGGGATCTGAGTCTGTATAGTGCATGCATAATAAGTAAAATAAAACAGAATGAGAAAGGTGTGTTACGTGTAGAATTACGACATTTTAGTTTTTTATTTGAGTGGATATCAGGTGAGTCAGAATGTCTGATTGAGGTTGTTGGATTGCTATTCACCCCATCGTTACATTTATTTTGTGAAGATGAGACTAGAAACACATTTCTCTTGTTTGAATCCAAAGCATGATATTTGCTCATCTGATGGTCTTGTGAAAAGTTCTGTGAATATGATTTAATGTGTGATACAGGGCACAGTGCATATGTCCATATGGCACCCGTGGGTCCGTGACTATGTTCTAGTATGACATTTTTCGGAAGGTGTTAAAGCTCGTTTCGTGCAACCCCCTTCGACAGAAGGTCTTCTGCTGAAAGCAACAGCTGAGGTTATTGCATATAAGTAGACCCTGTTTTGCTAATGCTCCTTAATGTGGTCTACTACAGTTTGATTTGGAAATTGAGAATATCATATTTGTACACCAACATAAGGTTTAACTCTAAATTTGATTTATTGGTCAGACAGCAAGAAATAGATGATGATTATAACATGTGTTGGTATATTTCTTGGTTCAAACATGAAATACTCTTCAGTCCCAATCAAACATGTCGAAATCATTTGAATAATCTGCAGTCATGTTCAAATAATACCCAAATCATCATCAACTTCGATAGTTCCATTGACCAAGAGACAACACCTTATATAGTTTTTTTTTCTCTAGAGCCGACCATCGAACGTAGTACGTGACATTATCAGTAGAATGTAGTAATCATCAAACCCAAACTGCATTCGAATTGTGACACTAGGTTGGTTTTAGTGGGGGGAGTCCAACCTCAAGGAGGTTATTGGAAAGTCGGCCTTGCCAACCCTGAATCCCACGGTCCAGCCTTGATCTTCTAAGTTGAGCTAGGTAAAGACCTCCCGGAGTGGTGTCCACGTCCAACCTCGTGGACGGACCTCAGTTACAAGTACAATAGATATTCATGCTGGCAGGGAATTGGGGAGCTCGTCCCTAAATAATCCCTACGTAATGTGTATGACCTAAACGCATAGCCATACCATGATCACCAACATCTGATTGGGTCGACAAGCCTCAATCGGAGTCTTGTCCTCTCAAATCTTCTTCTAGAAATACAAGAGCATTTTCTTCATTTTACATATATATACATGTTCGCCAATGAACAGTTCACTTGTGTTGATTCTGTGTACATCACCACAAAGTTACCGTTACCTCAAACGACAAGCAAGTTACGCAACTATTCCGACATGAACTAAAGAAAAAGAACATTTTCATTCCTTTCACATGATCAAAAAGACTCGATCAAAATCTGTACAGTGTAATACTTGCTACCTATCAATGAAAGAACAAGAACACTTTGATTCCTATCTACATGAATCGTGATACTACACTACTCCCCCTAAATCTGTACATAATTCATGCCAAATGCCGATGAGGAAAAACTCCGAGAAGATATAAATAAACACGCGAAATGCATCCATCAGTTCCAACCTATCATATTACCTAGGCGCTAGGGACACCGTGAAGTCAGTAACATTTCCCATCTTCTCCAACCAATCCTGCGATTCCAAGAACATCTGTGAAACCCTAGCAACCACTTTCCCCATATCCGGCCGCCTATCCGGATCATCACCCACACAATCCAACGCCAAGCGTGCCAACCTCTCAACCACATCCACCGGATATGAGTCCCTCAACCTCCTATCCACCCACCGCCTAACACCACCACTCTCCACCGCTCTCCTTGCTTCCTCCACAACCGATATCCTCACGAAACTCCCACTCTCCTCATCAACCTCATGCCTCAACGCCTCCATCCCCGACAAAAGCTCAAGAATTACAACACCAAACGCATAAACATCACCCTTCTGCGTCGGCACCCCATTCGTCAAAAACTCAGGCGCCATGTACCCTCTCGTCCCCTCGAATTTCCTAACCTTACTATGCGACCGTCCAAACTCTTTCCCCTTCCTCCCCTCCACCCCTTCCCTATCAACCTCACCACAAAGCTCCGCAGTACCAAAATGGCAAATTTTCGCACTCAACGAATCCTCACTCACAACAACACTACTACTCTTGATATGATTATGCACAAACTCAAATCCTAACCCAGTCGAATTATGAACGTAATCCAACCCGTGAGCAACATCACTCGCAACCCTAATCCTCGAAATCCAGCTAGACAACACAGTAAAATTGGGATTTTTCGCATTTCGCAAGCAATTCGACAAACTAGCACCGGGAACGTAATCGTAAACCAAGTAAATGTAACCACCGGACAACGAAGCCCCTTTCAACGCAACCAAACTGGAGTGGTGACTTTTGCAAATTAGGGCAAGTCGATCGACCAATTGGGAAGTTTCAATTGGGCGACGAAACTTCCGTTGAATGATCAGCACCGCCTGGTGGCGTAACGTGCATCGCCAGGAGGTGGAGGAGGAAGAAGAAGAGTAGGGTTTTCCGTTTGTCGCCGTGGAGATTTCTGAAAAGGAGTAAAGATGCGATTGTGATGGAAGAATTGATTGACGGAGACTGGCTAGTGAAGAAATTGAGGATTTTGATGAAGCTGATGACGATGAAGAAGCTGTGTGTTTGTTGAAGGTGGAAGTAGAAGCTGTGCTTGGGAGAATGAAGTTACTCGAAGTGGAATTTGCAGAAGAAATTGAAGACGAATGGGTGTGTTTGTGGTGGTGTGATTTTGATGATGGAAAAGACTCGGTTTTTAGTTTGTTTTTGTTCTTGTTTTTTGATTTGCAGAAGGAGAAAAGCATTGCGACGGAGATGGGAGTTGCTGCATATGTGCGGCGGCGGTGCGGTGGCGATGGTGGCGGAGATATTATTGTCCTGTTCTTGGAAGTATTTAGACAAGTCTTTTTCTGGAAGATGTTAAATAACATTACTTGTTTGTGTTAATATAGTGGTACTAGACTAACAGTATAGGATTAGGTGATGAGATTTTTTTAATTTTTTTCTAATGACTTGAGCTGCAAAATTCAATTACCCTACATGAAGCATCTCAGAACAGAAATAAATGCAGATTTGAACACTGATGGTCACTGGTCAGGTTAAGGGAGCCCCGAGTCCGGTCAAAACCGGCATCAGGGTGTATCTTCATAAACTATGAAGGGGAGTTCGTCGCCCAGCTTCGGTATAAGCAAGGTGTGCTGTCACCTGACAGTATACGGTCTGAACTTCAAGCATTGGGAATTCGCAAGGGCGAAAAATCTTTTATCCAAAATTTACAAGAAACATGTTTGACATCGACACAAGGGAGTAAACACATTTTAATTTTACTCTTTCCTATGATATGTTTTATTATTCCAACACTTTCACTGTTGTACAATGAGAAGTTTTAATTTCTTTTATGTATTTGAGATGCTTCATGTGTTTAAGAGTAGGTAATTTGAGGGTTGCAAACAGGACATACTAAATGTGGATAAGCTCGGAGTAATTTGGCATAAACTTGAATCAAATTAAATGTCAATAATAGCATAGATTACTGACTAACTGCTTTCAAGGCCCTAAGAAAAAGACTTGTGCTAATGCGTATTGACTTCAATATTACGTAAACAAAGGGTTCTACACTTCTAGAAGTTCAGAACTTCAGATTACCTAACATTACCAGCAATCAATATCAAAAAGCTCTAGTAAAGAAGAGAATATAAGAAAAAAAGGTACTTGACAGAAAAGTGCCCTGTCTCACAAGCTTGTATGGTTCTGATTTCAGCCCCTAAGTTATACTCCAGGCCAGGGGTAAGTATTAGAAACAGAATTTACTCAAATCCGCTCACTGTCTAATTTGCGAAATATGGGACTAAATTCTATACAAAGGCCAGTTTGGTATAATCATCACAAAATTTTCAGCATCAATTCAAATCAAGAATGAATGGAGCGCTATTGACACAACTATATGCATGCGGTGCGAAGGCGTAATGGCCTTATCCTGCCAGGTTGGCGATAATCTTGGAGAGTGCTGAGTAGCTTCCAAATGCGGCTGATACTAAGCCTACTGCAATGACAATTGTACACAGTGTGCCCTGCAACAGTATACGGCCAAATGAAAACCGAGGTTCATAGAAATGAAGATGTTATGATGCTAAAAAATGACATGATTGCCATGTTGGTTGACTTGAACTGGTTTGCAGATCATGATGGGTTCATTTGAGAATGATATGTTGATTTCTGGCAAAACAATTGATCTTTTTTGAAAAAAGAGAGGTGGATTTACCTGGACTAGGGTTATTTTCCCCTTTAAGATGCTCAAGTAGCATGCGCATGGAAGAATAAAGGTCTGCAGAGGAAAATTAACATGAGTAACATGCACATCGCACGTCAAAGACTGTATCATGTGTAATACAGACTTTAAATTATCTGCGTGGGGGTGAAAGAAGTATAGCGTTGCGTGAGCAAATGGAAAAGTAGGACAAGTATGAAAAAACTTACTACTAGCATTGTGAGTAAAGAACCAATTAAGGCCATTACTAGACCTGCATAACAAAAAGGGACAAGACCATGAGCAAACAAGAACAGCAGAGGAACAATGGAACAAGTTATATAACAGAGCCGGAGACAAGAGTACAAACTCAAAACATGTGTTAAGGATAGAAAGTGGTTTTGGCCAAGAACTTACCAAAGAACGGGATGCTAAGACCAACTAATAAAGTGGATATCACCAATGCTGTTCTGATGAGGATCGAATACACATGAGATTTAGCATGGCGTGCCGGCATCAACTCCTCAAGACACATAGCCACTGGAGACATGGTTAATGCATATGTATGTCTAGTTAAGGAACAAATGAGCTTTCATTCTTCAAGTATTCTATCAGGAGGTGGAGTAAAAACAGAAATGAAAGGTAAAGTCTTCCGATAAAGAAGAAGAAGACTCTTAATGTATTCAAAGGAGGCGGAGTACAAATCTTACCTTTGAAAATTTCAAAGTGCGATCGCATGATTTTTTACACTTGATCTTTCTTTTAATTTCTTTTCATTATTCCCAAGTAGTAAGATTTACAGTGTGATGAAATTGTTAACGTAAGCAGATTTTAGTCACCTTGAATCTGTATAGCTTCCATCGTAATTAACCGAAAGATACGTCTATTACAACTTTCTGAAAGATTAATCAACAGATTTATCTGGGGAAAGGATATTTTGTAAATGGATTGACTACCTGCAAAGTGCAAGAGAAGCACATCAGTATTACTTATGAGAAAGGTTAATGAAAGCTACTTAAAAAAACTACAGTAAACGCACCGTGGTCCAAACAGCAACTTTTGATGCCACTAAATGTTGGGGCATGTTAAGGGTGAATTGTGATTGTGTTGCATCTCCAAACATCATATATCCCATAACAGCTACTGCAGCATACATCATGGTACATATTCCAAAACTGCATTGACCATTGACTTATGATTGATACGCGTAATAAACCAAACATAAGCAACCTACAATATATGTAGTACAGAGGAATACTTTGGACAGGGGCAAGGCAATTCAAGTATTTGTCTTTAGCAACTTAATTCACCACCAAAATGTAAGTAAGTAATTATCTACTCTACTACAACAGGTAAATTAGTTTGATTTACCTTACGAAGAGGACGGAAGGATACTGACTTGGTTTCTCCATAGATGTATAGATATTTGGAAACACAGCATGCCCAGAGTAACAATAACCATATAGACCAATAGCAACAGGGAGGGAGGAAAGGTTAAGTGTTTTTGTCCCTTTGCCCTCAAAACCAACTCCATCCACCACACCAACCCAGAACAGGCACACAACCACCAGTATTGATGCAATAACTCCTCCTACTGAGATATAGCTAAGAACACTGAGGTCTTTTAACCAGGTAGTAGGTAGAACAGCTAGAGTGGCCATAATTGCAAAAAGATGATGTGAGTTCAGTTCGAACGCTCCTAAGTTGAGATGTGCATTCGGAAATAAAGACGACAAGTTGTCACTCTCCAGTATAATATACTCAACACAACAAGCCTGCAGAAACAAGACAGGTGATGCTTCAGAAGTGAAGGATGGATATATATCCGTAATAAGAACACCGTAACTGACTTGCGAGACTTACATATAACTCTATGTACAGTATTATCTGCATTGAAAAACACAACATGCGAGAACATCAATGTCAGTCATCAGAATTCGTCAGTTGCCGGCAAGTATTGAAATATAACATCAACAAATAAATTATGGACTTTGAAACTTACTGATATGATAATACGTCCGGTAGTACCAAAGGCAGCATGTCCAATGTCCGGATACGTCTCAAGCCCTGGTTGACTGTCCAAGCATGACCGTAGGAGAATCCCAGTGTAGTACGAAAGTAAGGCAAATATAAATAGAATTGAAAGCCCTGCCCAACCCCCTTGTTCGGCAGCATAAGAAGTAGATAGGAGGCCTACTCCACATAGTACATTCATGCCTGCATAAATTATTACGATCACAATTGTGGAAGACAAATTATCTGATCAGAAAGACAATGCATCAACCCTTAAATTACGGGATTCTTCGTACTAATTAGTAGTTGTAATAAACCGAGTCTATAGAAGTAGTATTTTCCGATAGGCAGGTAGGAAAACAATGATAATAAAGAAGCTCAATGCAAGTAGCTTTTTAGTACATCATATTGGTTTATACTTTTCTTCCTTGTTAATACAGCGTAATTAGATCAAGAAATTACCATTTATTACTGCCTGGCCAAACGTGCTTCGTCGAGAAATTGGAGGCCCATGTGAAACTGCTGATTTTCCATCTCTCCTTATACTATGCTTCCTTGTAGGTAAAGGGGGTAGCAAAGCATGTGAACTGCGTCTTTCTTGAGGCTTCTCGGCTTCCTCTACTGAAGGTATTAGAGGCTTGCTCAGAGATGGTAGTACCTCAGGCGTGTGCCTCCTAGTAAGGGTAAGGGATGATGAGAGGAAAGAGCTCCCCAAACGAGCTAATGATGGTGTCCCCAAAAAGTGAATACTCGGAGATGGGACACTGCTGTAAAGATCTATCGACTGCCTGTGACAAGGATTCCAAACCAATTCAGTACAGTAGATTAAAAGCAAACACGATTGTGAAATACTTCTTTAAGTTGTAGAATTGTTAATGATTCAATGATCAACTCCCTGTGCTTTAAGAATCAAAATATCACTCTATCATATGCAGTATCTTCAAATTGTATGTAGTCTTATCTACTGTACTACTTATCTGGACATGTCAACAAACATGCCTAAATACTTGAATAAAGTTGGAACAAACAACCTTGGCAAAATTCATGAATTTAACAGTAAAATAAGCTTGAACTAATATGTTCAGAAGTTGAAATATCTCAACATGTGAACCATCAATAAAGATAATCTAGGCACCAAAATTTTCACAGCTCTGTGACAAAGACAGATTTCAAAACACATAAGAGCTTCTCTTCTTATACAACAATATTCGACTACAAGGTGTAAACTACTCGATGATCGTTAGTGTACTTAACTCGGTTTCCAATCATGCTAAGTTTCTTAGGAATTCAAATATAATGTTTCCATTGACTCCAACTAGACCTAATTAATCATCCCAACTCACAAAAATGAGATTTCAAGAAATGTTCATCAGCAGGAAACCTCTGTTATGTTCACAATCAATACCTGTAACTTTGAGGCCAGGCGCCAATAGAGGGGGGCTTGCTCTCCTGCCGTTGATTTTCGTCATCATTTGAAGAATCCGAATACTCGGACACATTCCCACCTTTATCTGATTCTTCATCACTATCTATGTAGAAACTCTGCTCAGAAACTGAACTCTGCATTCTGCTCCTTTTGCCTTATCACCTCAACCTCTACACCAAGGTAATCCCTTTATACAAAACAACAACAAAACGGATCTGAATCTTTAAACCAACAAAAAAATCTCAAATGGCAACGAAACAACAAAGGAAATCAAACCAATCATTGGCTAATCATAAGTACCAAACATGGCAAGAACCTATAAATTCAAATCTTCTGACATTATATACAGAAGCAAACATAAATATGATTAATTCGTTTCTCGTCAATAGTCCTGGCCAAAATTTGCGGAAGATAGGTAGTTGACTACCTAAAACCACGGGACGAAAGTATGACAAAAACGAGAAAAGATGTTTACCATGAAAAGGAAGTCTATATCTGAGGACTTTTATCAAACACTTTACAGCCAATTCAAGTATACAGATCCGAATATTCAGTAAATCAGATCAGCAACACATGCATTCCACAAAAGGGTCAGAGAAGATTTCTTACCTTTTCAAATTCCTGCAAAAGCCACCCTGCAAGATTCCACCTTTTTCTTCCCTTAGTAAAACCCAGTAGAATCTTGAAATCAAGAATTGAACTTTATGAAGATCCCAAAAGATTCAGTCTGTTATAAATGCAAATCTGAATGGCAAGATTGCACCTTTATAGGTGGTTTGTTACTGTAAATGCTGGGTGACTGGTAAAAAGGTGTAGAAAAATGAGTCCAAGTAAGAGTGAAGGATTCTATTGCTGTCAAATTGTGATTCAAGTTGAACATATATTCTGCTTATCAAAATATATTTTGAAGGTGACATGTACTCCATCTCATCTACTCTGAGAGTAGCTATTGGATTAGTGTTTAAGAGGATGAGTAAGACATGAAATTGACTGGATGTATATTTAACCCATGGCCTACTGATCTTCCCACCATTTGCTCATTCTTTATCTTTTTTATGTGTACTATGTAGAGGGGAATGTTCTTTGGAGACTCCTCAAGGGACAGACTCAACTCAAATGGACGCAGCAATTTGCAGTAATTTGTGTCATACGTTCAATTACAGGTTTATTCCATAATAGAGGTAAGATCAATGTGCACGCTAAATATAAAGTTCCAATTTTTAGAGATATAATCGAGAGACGAATGATATGGTATAACTGACGTCCATATTGAGAAAAAATGTTAATTTGACGGGTTTTTAATGTATGGAAAAAAATGTGAATTGTTTAGTTATGTTTTCTTCATCTGAAATGAATTTAACGTAACTTATTTTATCTAAACTGAATATAATTATAATATAAATAATAATTAAGTAGGATTGAATGTAAAAAGATTTTAGATAAATTGCAACAAAATGATGTGTAACCATGAGCCAATCGGCATTTCAGTAAATGTATATCCTTCAATAAGTGACTAGAGCATACCGCTCCAGCAGTCAACTTTCCCTAAAATTAAATATTTTATACATGAAATATTTAATTTCAGTTAGAACAAGGACATCTAAATTTTATCTCAATCAGTCTCTAAGACTATGTTTTCTCCGTTTGCACTGAATTAAATTATACCATAACAAATAACTAAGCAAAATTAAAATTGATTGAATTGAAAGATTTGAATTGAATTTTACAAATTTAAACTGAACTCAAATTAATAAATTCTCAGATTGAAAAATTACAGAGGTTAACATATACTTATACAGAAGTGTTCGTATGTACACCGTAGGGTAGAGTAGTAGAAAAGTGACATTCTTGCACGTTTCTAATGAACAGTTGAGCAGCCTCCCCCTCCTTATAATAATGAGAGGTTGATTATTGGATCCACCACGTTTAACCTAGATTGTTTAGGTGTGATGGGATGCGAATAAAATGTGATCATACTCATGTCATGGGTATATTCACCACAAGGGAAAATGAAGTATGTGGTTGGTGTTCATTTCTGTATCTTATCGGTACAGACTTGAATCACGAACAAACCCATTCAACAAATTTCTATCCAAGTAAAAGAACAGAACATATATACGTTTGTTACATTTCTTCACCTAGACATAGTACTAAATCGCGCACAAGTTTAAAATTACTTCATATGAAATTATATGTTAATTAAATATTTAGTTTGATTTTAAATTGAGAGGTATTGTTTTAAATTATCACATATATAATAATACTTACCATCGTAAAATTTTGTGGGTGACGTTTTCATAAGTTAAAAAGACACTTAGCCAAGATCTGTGGAAAGTCGACCGATGAGTTGAGTGGCTGTATTTTCTTTCTCTCTGACAAGTTGAGTTGTGAAAGAACAAATTCTGGAATGGAGATAAAGGTTATTTTATAAATATAATTATGAACATTATTATTATTAGAGTAAGTATTATAGGACGGTCTCTTTATATATATAAAGACGGATTATGTTACCAATAAAAACATCGATATTATTAATTAAAGTATTTATATTTTTAATATTTGAATTTTTTATATTACAAGAAGACTTATTTCAACATGGGTAATTTAATTAATATCATGTGTGTATTTATTAAAAACATGATCCATCTCTATATAGAGGCCGTATCTCACGAAACTTTACGTTATTATTAACCATCCGTAAATTCAAATAAAATTTGGCAACAAAATTATACGTCTTTTTCATAGAGGCCTTATGATAATTTTTTGAATATTTATGCAACTTGTCCACAACGATCCTAGTTTCAACGTATATTCAAAAAATAGTTATAGACTTATAGCTACTTAAATCAAGAGGAGTTATATATTTTCGAACTATATACAAATATATTGTAATTGACTCCAATACAAAACCGATTCGAATCACCTAAGTTGAAGCAATTACTACAATTATTTTCCAAACCAATACGCATTAAAATGCGGACATCGATAAAACAAACACTACTAAATTATCTCATGAATTGACGGTGGATTGTATCCCAGTAAGAAGATGTTCACGAGTTTACGATTCAGTTTTGGTGGTGAATACATGTTTGGGGTGCAGAATAAGCTGATTGAGGTGCATGTTGAGTATTTTATGGGGTTTCAGTATCTACAAGGGTTGAGATATGAATTTTGTATTATTCTTTTGTAGTAATAATTGGTTTGAATGACTCTATAGTCGTGACTTAGAACTTGATTTATGGGTTGGACGATATATTTCTATTTTCATTATAACTATTCACTGAAAATTTCACTCATACCTTTAATTTTTATTAATATAAAATTTTAGCCATTTATAAAAAAAAATCCTCTGATTAAGATACTCCCAACATTTATAGTAGGCTTTGAAGCTAAAATGACACACTTAATCTAAAGTTAATTGTTTATTTCTATGCGAAAGTGTTTGTAGTCGAGTGGCAAGCTGAGACACACCCGTAACCATGAGGTCATGGGTTTGATTTCCCGAAATAGGTGATTATATTCTCTGAATATAAATTGGATCGATTGATAAATTCGTCTTGTTTAACAATTGTAATTGTAATGCTATATTTCATGTTCAATAATAATTAAAGAAAATGATAACGAGTTTAAATTTTTTTTATACATTAATAAAACCACTAATAAAAATAAACAATTTCAACTTTACACAAAAATTACACATTTTATCACTAAAAGTACATTTTTTGCCCACTTTCTTTAATTTTTTTATTATTTCTTCAACTTTTCGCATAAAAATACACGTAAATTCTAATATATGAAGTTTGATGAAAGGAATACGATATCATTACTAATCAAGACCAGATCCAAGAATTATTACTAGTTATCGTCTCTAGCAATTAGTTCATGACAATGATTGAGAGTAGCTATAGCTAATTCAAGTACATTGATCGATCCATCCATCCGCATCTCATCTCATCTCATAATATTTCTTGATCGATTCTCCACGTCTCCTTGCACCATTTGCTGCGAACATGCACATTTTTTTCTATCTTATAACATGATTGAAATCGTCTACATTCATTTCCCACAAGTACAAATGACGATAAAACAAAAATCAACAAAGGAAATTATAACAAACAAAGGACCATGTTGTCCCAGTACATGACCATATGGTACTGCATTCGTGTCTTTAATCATTAGCATAATTTATTAGAAGCATGGCATATTCTGTTTTTCATCAATTTCATCTCAACATACAACACATGGATGAATGAGAGCCTATTCGTGCTCCACATTCGGTTTTCTTGTCATATTCAGTAATGGAGTACTGTATCATTCCAATGTGATGGAAACCTGTTTAAAGATGAATCATGTTAAAAATATTCGTAAATTATTTTAAAACTAAAATTCTTACAAAGTATTAATTTTCCTCAATATGGAAATTTTATATTACCCATACATAAATGTTCGATGTAATCACATATTTCGACTAACGTTTTCTTGTATTTAATGATGATCTTTCTTAGCATATAGGAAAATTAGGATTTTATAAGAAATACTTATTAACCCCAAAATGTACTAATGATAGATAATACGTTGGAGGTTTTGATTCGTTTGTTAATGTGTAAGAATCTTAATTTCAAAATGCTTTCTTTAAATATTTTTGAATTTCACATTCATTCATGTCGGTGATTCGGGAAAAAACGAAACTAGATACTAAATACTTCTCATGGAATTTTTAATGCATAAAGATAGGGGAAAATAAACAATATTTTGATTTAAAAGAAAAACAGCGGGAACTCGAAACCAGGTACAAAAATAATTGAGGTTTGAAAACAAGAAAAGCATGTGATAAATCTTCACATGGACTAGGTTGGCACTTGGCAGATGCATCGGATAATCTCACATGAATATACTCCCCCGTATGTTTCTTTATTTTAAACTAATTAAGTCTATTTTTATCATATTCTCACTCAACTCTAATACTTTATAAAAAAAGGTTCAATCTTAATTGAAAAAGGCAACTCAAATTCTATTTCAACCAGTCCCTAAAGTTCATAGAATCACATTTAAGGACTTGTTGATTTTACACATATTGGTAAATTGGACTTGTTTCTACTATGGATATTCCCTTTTCATATGTTGGGTAGTTTGATTAGAATTTACATTTTACACCTTGAATTTCCGAGTATTTATATTCCTCTTCAATTCAAAACTCTCAGAGTATCAAGCCAAATAAGCTATTATATTTATAGATTATGAATTCTTACATGAAATTGGATAAGTTGTTTTCAAATTCTAGTGGGACAATGGTACCATATATATTGGATTAATTAACATACATTATGTGATAACAAAAAAGATGGAGGTATGACTTTTGAAGTTCTTAAAAGTTTTAATGTGGTGGATATTCTTGATGCTTTGTGGTTGCTCCCCTGCATCTCACTCGGTTAAGCTTCGACGTAGTGAGCTATCATTTTTGTGGTGGTTCAATGTGGGACTCAACTCCTTATTTATTTTTTATTTGAATTTTGGGATAATTTAAATTTTAGAAAATATAAAAATTATATGTGTATTATATTTTTATGTCAATTGTGAGGTAAAAAAATAAATTAAGTAGAATTGAAATGAATAAATTCAAAATAAATTAATGAATTTTCAGATAACGGATACGAACTTTCTAATTCAAATCGGAAATTAATGGACTATTTTATCAAGCCCAATACCATCAAGTGCACATTTCCCAAACATGTCTTCCAAGTCTCACTGGTTTTAGGGCTTTAGGGTTTAAGCTTTCCCCTGAAAACAACCACCGTATCAGATTTCGAATCGGAGCAGCAGCAATGGGGTCAAAATTTATGCGACAGTTCTTGCCGAAGAAGAACATACAGGGTCGGTGTACCGAAAAGTACCTTGAAGGACCGCTTTACAAGGATCTCTTCAAGAAAGGAGCTCATGAAGAGAAGGTCAGACAACGACTTAATAGCTTCATCACTTCCGGAAAAAGTGTTTATAAATGGGAAGTTGGAAAAACTCTCAAGGATCTTCGCACTCAAAAGCTCTATGGCCCCGCCCTCAAGGTTTTTTTTTTTTTGATTGATTATGTGTGATTTGGAATATTTGAGTTGAGGTGAATTCAGTGAAATAATTGAATCAATTTGGTTGTGTATTTGAGTTGAGGTGTGATCAGTGGGGAAAAATGAGTGCTTGGAGTTTTGGAGTGGTTTTGATGAAGGTTAGGTGTTTGATGGAATGATTGACTGGTGATGTGGAGCATTTGAGCATTTTATCGAGCATTTGGCGTTCTTTATTATATTTCTGCTCTAAATTACTTGTGAAGTTGATGAAATTGAGCTGCAACAATTGAATGAGCATGGCTCCTTTGATGGAGGCTTGCATATGTAGATATAAGCAGTAGGCATTATGGAACATTATCATAGATTTGGTTTCTCTTTATTGAGTTGTGATTACTAGATGATGTGCATATGCTACTGATGAATGAGCATGAGTCTCTTGGATGAGATTTTGATAGACACTTGCATGTCTGGATACAATTAGTAATTTAGATGCTCTATATCACTGCAATAAATTAATGAGTGAAATCTGATTACATCCAGTTCTTTTTCGTTTTTGTATGTGCATCAGTTATCCGAGACTATGGCGACAAGAAGAGGAATGAACAAGACATCTTATGACCAATCAGTGCATCTTGACTTGGTTGCAAAAGTCAAAGGCATTGCTGCTGCAGAAGCCTACTTTACTGATTTGCCGGAGCACTTCAAGAATTTGCACACCTACAGTACACTTCTTAACTGCTACTGCAAAAGCTTAATGACTGAAAAAGCTGAAGCTTTACTAGAGAAGATGAAAGAACTTAATTTGGAATTCGGTGCCATGCCATACAACAGTCTTATGACCCTCTACTCGAAAACTGGGGCGCAGCAAAAGATCCCGGCAATGATCCAAGAAATGAAGGCCAATGATATCCTTCGGGACACTTTCACCTACAATATTTGGATGAGGTATCTTGCTTCTGAGAATGACATATCTGGGGTTGAGAGACTTATCAATGAGATGAAGAGTGATGATCAAGTTACTGCAGATTGGACAACTTATAGTAACCTGGCATCAATTTATGCTACTGCTGGACTATATGACAAAGCCGAGAATGCATTAAAGGAAGTGGAGAGCAGTAATAACCCCCCGAAGCTCCCTCCTTATCAATTTCTTATAACTTTGTATGGCCGTACTGGAAATCTTCCTGAAGTATACCGTGTTTGGGACTCGCTGAAGCTGGCTTTCCCAAATCCTAACATCAAGAGCTATATTAATATGATAACAATGTTACTTAAATTGAATGATTTACCAGGTGCCGAGAAGTTCTTCAAAGAGTGGGCAGCTAATGTCTGCAAGTATGATATTCGCATGGCAAATGCCCTCATTGGAGCTTATCTTAAAGAAGGTTCATTTGACAAGGCTGAAGATCTCAGGGAGGAAGCCTTAACGAGATGGGCCCGACCCAATGCTAAAACTTGGGAACTTTATCTCGATTATTATCTGAACAAGGGAGATACAAAATCAGCTGTGGATTGCATCGTGAAGGCAATCTCATTAGGCAAAGGAGATGGCCGTAAGTGGACACCCTCATCTGCAGCTGTGGCAGATCTGATGCAACAGTTTGAGAAAAATGTGGATGTTGAAGGTGTTGAAAGCTTCTTGGAAGTACTGATAAAATCCAACGAGGAATTTGGAGCTGCAGTGATTGAATCATGGATTAGAATTTATGCAGCTGCAGGAAAGAAGAGTTCAGTTATTTCCCGAAGGGTTAAGATGGAGAATGTTGAATTAAGTGAGGAAAGTATAAAGTTGCTAAATGATATTTCTGATCAGTGATTTTGGTCTACTTCAATATATCCCCTGACAGTAGGTGTTTCATTATGTGTTCTTTTATTTCTCAACCTTCTGGGGTTTTCGTGTATCAAGAGAGCATCAAGGTCCCTTGTGTGCTATTATTCTCCTATTTTTGTTCCAAACGCTTGTCTGAATGTAAGGCTACTTAGTAACGTTACGACCCAATTTCATTTTAATAAAATTATCTTGAGCTTATACAAATTGTGCAATCCAACTTGAGACCAAAAAATTCAGCAATCAGAATTTGAAATACAGAGTCAGTTACATGCTAAGCTTTCCTTTTACCTTATTTTTTGGAGTTCATCACTTGCTGAACAGTTGGCAAGTGATGACCTCAATTAGTCCTCACAAGTTTAGGACTCCATGACAGCTTGCCTAAGCAACTATTATCACCGGCTATATGATCTATGAATTTTCTCCTTAAACTTCCGCTCGGAGATTGCTGAGCGTCTCTCAGAGACGGGCTTGCTTCCACAGATTCAGGACTTTTAACAACAGCAGCCTCCACAACTTGGCTTACCATCTCCAGAACTTCACTCATTCTGGGACGATTCTTTGGATGTCGAGCTAAGCACCTGTTTGCAATTGCTGCTAGCTTTTGCGCAGACTTGGCATCATATTTCCCATTCAGCCTGGGATCTATAATCTGTTCAAATTTCTTCATGTCACTGAGGTGTGGCCTTACCCATTCCAACAGCTTCTGCTCATTCTTGGGCCGGTTTCTGTCCAGAGGCCGTCTGCCTGTTATAAGTTCGTAAAGGAAGACGCCGTAGCTCCATATGTCGCTTTTGGATGTTAACCGTCCTGTTTGAATGTATTCTGGAGCAGCATATCCAATTGTTCCTACAACCTGTCAAGTGTAAGACAGACTATTAGCTCCAGGTAAAACTCTCTGTTTACAATAACAGAAGAATGTGTTTTAGCAGGCATACGGCAGTTGAGATGTGGCTTACGCCATCTGCAGGACCCAACCTTGCCAGCCCAAAATCCGAAAGTTTTGCATTCCATTGTTCATCCAACAGAATATTTGATGACTTAAAATCCCTGAATATAATCTGAAATTCCATCCCTTCATGAAGGTATCTTAAGCCTTGTGCAGCGTCTTGGGCAACTTTCAATCTTGTCATCCAGGGAAGAGGCGGCTGGAACCGGCTTGATATGTGGTCTTGAACACTTCGATTGGGCATATATTCGTAAACAAGAAGGCGTTGGATCCCTCTCTCGTCATCTTCGGCACAGTAGCCAACAAGTTTGACCAGATTTGGATGATCAACGATGCCAAGGACATTTACTTCCGTCACCCACTCCTTGTGTCCCTGCATTAACATTTCCTCGATGATCAAAACCGGAATATGGTCTGATAGAATATACTGGCACTTCAACGCCTAATGCAAATTGATAAAGCATGATATACGGCTTACCTGTAATCCTCTGGTGCTGAGTTGTTTGACGGCAATATTTATCTTAGTACTTGGATCATCATTCTCCTGAAAAACGCCTCTGTAAACAGGCCCAAATCCACCTTCTCCGAGCATAAGCGACCGGCTAAAGTTCTTCGTAGCAGTTTTCATCTCTGCAGAAGTAAAGACCCTCAAATTGTTGCTAGGCCTCTGCGACAAGCTAGCAAATGATATTTTAGCCGAGGATGCTGTGCTGATGTCCGATATGTTCTGCGAATTACTCTCAGATTCTGATTTTCTATCATCTGATGTGAAAGTGGACGAGCGACCAGATGTGGACTTTATAGTCTTCGGTTCATTGCTTCTATAAGGATTTGGGAACTGGAAGCACTTCATTTGTCTCTTCAAAAGCTATCTGTTTCTGCATATACAAAATCGAAACACTGTGAGGAAGTTGTCAAGGAATTAAAACAAACTTATCAATTCACACACCCTTTACAAAGTTCAAGCATGCAGTTGAGATTGAACTTTTTTCTGGTATCATAGCCTTTTGGCTCACACGCAGTATCCCCTCTAAAAGTCCGAACTTACAGTTGATGTGAAATCCAGAAAGCCGCTAACAGAAGCTCAAAAGTTAACATATACCATACACATCAAGACACGCATATTCTTGAAATGATGAGAAAGCAGACAAATACCTTGTGAGAATGAGAATTGTTGAGGCTTGTAAGCTACAAGAATCTGAAAGAAACCTGATGATTAAGAATGAAATGAGATGATTAGGAAAGATAAACTAACAGAAGGGCAAGAGAATGAGGATCCCATGATATGATATCTGCTAAAGAAGTCAATGGTTGGCAGCTAGTATTCTGCTCACCAACCCTTACACTTGATCCATCCTTTTGTTAACAACACAACACATCACAATCATTAGCATCATCATTGGTGTATAGTAGCAGAATAAGTATACATGACTACATAGCACAGAGATACTATAAGCATAAATTATAGTAGGATATTGTAAGCATGCTGTGTTTTTTGTCTTGATACTCACAGAAAGTTCCATGGTTTGAGATTTTTTGACTTTGTCTTCTTGTTCTTGTTCACAGAATGTTTAGTCTTTTTTTTAATATTAAGTGTAAGGATGTTCCTGTAAGTTATCTGAAATTGCAAGTTGATGGATAATGTGTGAATTGAAAGCTCCATTTTTGGTGTCATTTACATGTTAAAACTGAAATAGACGACTTTTTCAATGATTTTGTAACATGATTGGTTGAGATGTAATTAATGATACTAATTAAATACTGTTAGACAATAAGCGAGTATACATGTGAAATGAGAAGTGTATTTGTTCATAGTTTTGTGCAAGAGAAAGACAGCCAACTGTTGAAATTTGGTCCGTAAGATTAACTGTGAGGAAAGAATGAAGGAGAGCACGTCAATATTTTGCCATTTGAGTGTAGACAACCCAATAAAGGTATTTTTTCTCTGTGGAATACAATAGAAGTAGTTCTTGGAATGAGAGCCGCGGTCATTTCTTTTCTTGGAAGCTTCGTAATACTTACCATGAAAGATTACTCGGGATCATTTAATTTACTCGGTTAGGTCAATGTTGAAGCAGTGCACCCACGCTCACCGGACACAAACATAGTACATATATCGAAAATTATCATTATTTGCTTTGCCAAAGGGTCCAACTCGGCTCAAATAACTTTGAAGGATTTTGCTACCTATGTATAAACCAAGAAATCTATTGAATTGGTACAAGACATTGCTACTTCAACACATTTTTATTGCAGACAAAACAGTTCTACGAGAATAATTTCAGGAATAACAGGGTATCAAAGCACTATCAAGAGCTGATGTGTTATATTTTGTGCAATGCCATTTGTAATACATAGTAATAAACACAACAAAAAACAACATTGCAAGATCAATGAAAAGAATATCATGGATTAACCATGATCAGCAACAACCAATCTTATTCATATATTATTAAGTACACACAGTAACACTTAAATATAGAAGAAGAAGAATTGGTGGAACGAGATGATTTTATTACTGTCTCACTGGTAATATATATACACACTTTACAGAATATTCTAGGCTCCTAATTACATACAGTCTAATCCCATGATTTACGATATTACATATAATTGTTATATTACAAGTCCAAACGATTCACAAAGTTCAATTCTGCGACAAGTTCAGAAGTATGCCAGCAAGGTTGGTCAGCTTCACTGGAATTTCTCCGACCAAACTATTATTTGAAAGATCCATATGCACCAGTCGAAGCATCGCAGTAGATAAGTACTCTTGTTCCACTCCTTTAGCCGTAAGTGCAAATTACTCCAAGAAGTAATATATGGAAATGAACGGGTGGAATTGTACGTCAATGCCATAGTTGATAAGTTTCCAAAGCAATGTGGAATGTTTTCTTTCAGTGTATTACTTGCAAGGCCCAATATATGCTACCGTGACAATTGACTGAGATTGGATGGAATTTCGCAGTAAAACTTATTATGACCTAGTCGCAGCGCTTCCAAGTTCAACATATGGTTTCCGATCCATTTGGGTAGTTTCCCATCGAGTTCTTTCCAATATATATACTTACCAGCTTAGTGCAGTTTCTTAAATTAGAAGGAAGTTCTCTGGTAAAATTATATTGTTGTCGCTCAACTGTAGAAACTCCAATGAGTAAGATTACATCTAAAGATTTCAATTGGAAAATTGAATCAGAAATCTCTCCATCGATAGAATTGTGGGATAAATCTAAAACTTCCAACATGTTCATGTTAGAAAGCCAATTTGGCAGTGGACACAGTTGGTCATGTACAAAGCGTCGAGGCCCTTTTGCATTTGAAGCCATTCTGGAAACTCACCTCCAACAATTTCACAAGAATGCATGCATATTAAGACTTTTTAATTGGAAAGGAGGCATCTAATTACTTCTCACGCCAAATTTTACACGATCGTTGCTTATGGAGAGATATTGTAACTTTGAGTGCATGGCAATCAGTAATTGTTCCATTCAACTTATTAATAATCAAAGAAAGTGCCTCGAGATTCTGACCTTAAGAAGTAGGAATTTCTCCATTGAGTTGATTATATCCGAGATACAATTCTTTCAAGGCACTCAAATTTCCTATGGTTGTTGGAATTGAACCACTGATGTTGTCACCACCGAGAGAAAGAATCTGCAGTTTCCTAGTTCCACCCATCTCTTCAGATCAGGCTATTCACCGCACAAATTATTTCTATATAAAAAATACTAGAATTGAAACACCGCGTCAAACGCGGTGCCCATAATTGAGGATATACCTTGGTTAAACTACACTGCATCTAATAGTTCTAGACAACTTAATGTTAAACAAAATGCATAATGGATATAACAAGACAAACAAAGTCATTTAATTTATTTTCACAATATAAGAGAGAGTGTGATGTAGCAGTTGCAAGACTCAATCCAAATCAGTTAACAAGAAACAAACTCTAACCATATACACATCCCTATAGTAGTAAAACATGTCCAAGTATTGTAAATTTTTAGTTCAAAGGAACTAAATCATGCAACCAAGAACTTCCATAATGAAATGATTGTTGGCCAAGGAGGTTTCGGAACAGTATATAAGGGTTTTCTAGAAGATAACAGGATAATTGCAGTCAAGAAGTCCAAAGAAGTCGATCCAGGCCAAATCGACCAATTCATCAATGAGGTTGTTGTTCTTTCTCGAGTTAGCCACCGGAACATTGTCAAGCTTTTTGGTTGTTGCTTGGAAACCCAAGCCCCTCTTTTAGTATATGAATTCATCAGCAATGACACGCTTCATGATCATATACATGATGAATCCAAGAAAAGTTTTCTTGATTGGAACATGAGATTAAAAATAGCTACTGAAATTGCTGATGTTCTATCATATCTACACTCTGCTGCTTCAATTCCAATCATACATACAGATGTCAAGTCCGCTAATATCCTCTTGGACCAAAATTTTGAGGCTAAGGTGTTTGACTTTGGAGCTTCAAGACTGGTCCCGATAAACCAAACTCAATTGTCCACTATGGTTCAAGGAACATTTGGATACCTAGATCCTGAGTACATGCAAACCAATCAGATGATAGAGAAGAGTGATGTTTACAGTTTTGGAGTTGGAGAAGAGTGATCCTGAGTACATTCGGACACCTAAATCCTTCTCCGTCAACTGATTGGTTTGCACGTACTCAGGATCTAGGTATCCAAATGTTCCTTAATCATAGTGGACAATTGAGTTTGGTCTATCGGGACTAGTCTTGAAGCTCCAAAGTCAGAGATACCTTAGTCTCAAAATTTTGGTTTAGGAGGATATTAGCGGACTTGACATCTCTGTGTATGATTGGAACTGAAGCAGCGGAGTGTAGATATGATAGAACATTGCAGTTTCTGTAGCTATTTTTAATCTCATGTTCCAATCAAGAAACCTTTTCTTGGATTCATCATGTATATGATCATGAAGAGTGCCATTGCTGATGAATTCATATACTAAAAGAGGGGTTTGGGTTTCCAAGCAACAACCAAAAAGCTTGACAAAGTTCCGGTGGCTAACTCGAGAAAGAACAACAACCTCATTGATGAATTGGTCGATTTGGCTTGGATCGACTTCTTTGGACTTCTTGACTGCAATTATCCTGTTATCTTCTAGAAAACCCTTATATACTGTTCTGAAACCTCCTTGGCCAACAATCATTTTATTATGGAAGTTCTTGGTTGCATGATTTAGTTCCTTCGAACTAAAAGTCTTAGCCACGTCATTATTTGATCGTGTTTTCCTCTCCGTGCTGATTGACATCATATTTCCTATAGCAGTTAGTTTTTCTTCCAGTAAGTTGCCACCATTTCGGAGAAAGTACATTCGCTTCATCTTTTTCAACCTTCTTCTCTTTAGTTGAAAATATTCCAAGCAAACAACTAGTATAACAATCATAATCCCAGCGGCTCCTGTTTATAAGTCAGGAAGAAAAATGCAACTGGTAAATAACAAATCTTCATAAAGAAACTACACACTACATCATGATAAGATTTAGCATTAAACACAGTAACATAATGTATACTTGTAACATAATGTTCACAGTAACAAAAAACATAATGTTCACAGTAACAAAAATTCTGCTATAATAATAAAGACTCCAACTTGTGATCACCTAATAAGTTCAGCAAAAGCTTTGAAATGTTTCCACTACAGGAATTACGACTGAGAGACAGAGACTCCAAATGAGGTAAAGCATAAATGAGTTTAGAGATTGAATCGACATTACAGTTGTGAAGTGAGTTGTAATCAAGGTCGAGTCTCACAAGGTTCGTCAATTTGGCAAGGGGAAGCTGATTGTAATAATTGTACAGATTGTCTGGAAGAAGCAGGTATCGCAGTGAAGTTATGTTTTCAAGAAACCAAGGAAGTTCTCCATAAAACATATTACCGCTCAAATCAAGGTATTCAATATGTCTATTTGGGAAATTTACACAATCATGTTGTAGGTTTCGATTCTCGAGTTTATTATCTGACATGCATAAATCTACAACAAAAGGAAGCATATTGAGTACGGTAAGAGAACTGTTCGTTCGACTTAGGTCCATCCAGCTCATATTAAGATGACTGAGCAAGGAAAGATGAGACACCCATGTGAAATCATGGACAATCAGTTGGTTGAAACCATTATAACTGAGATCAAGCACTTTTAACGAAAAAAAGATTGCCTATATGATGAGGAACAACTCCACTGAAGTTCGCACAAGAGAGATTAAGATGTTGCATCTGGCTCATGGATCCAAGAAATATGGGGATGGACGCGCGGTGAAAATCATTCCCACTTAGGTCTAGGAAATACAAAATTTTCAAGTCTAAAATGGCAGGATCGAGTGTTTCACTACGCAGCATTTAGGTAGAAGAAGGAGAATAGATATCACCATACCTCTTATTTTGGAGATCAAGATTGATAACATGTCCAGTCGTTTCAGCACACTTGATGCCCTGCCCTTCGCAACAATCAGCGCTAGTATTCCATGACGACAATCTATCAGAAGGATCATAAAGGCTGGGCATGAACTTCAAAAGAGCAGTCCTTTCCCTTAAAATACAACCAAAAGTTGCATTCGCTTCTTTTCCCGAGCAACAAATCACCTGCGACTAGAAGAAACAGAGTAGAAAAAAGAAAGGCTGAGGAATTCGTACCCATAGTGAATCCAAGACAAATTATAATAGAGTGAAATTAAGTAGAGAAAATTTAGGCAAATATGCTATGTAGTTGAGATATGTAACATGGGTGGATTTATAGTAAGGCTAGCCATATAGTATGTGAATTGTATTGTCATGTTCAAAAGGGCTGGTTTTATACACAGTACACGGCTAATGTGACGCGTTCTGTCTCAGTTAGAATTCCTCAGCCAAGCATGTATTGTTTTTTGCAAGAGAAAGACAGCTAGTTTTTGCAATTTGGTCAGGAAGATTAACTGTGGAGGACTGAATGAACGATTGAGAGCAAGTCAATCTTTTGCCATTTAAGTGTAGGCATGCCAATAAAGGCATTTTATCTCTGTGGAATGTTAGACTGAGAGAGTCATCTTTTTTTCTTGGAAGCTTCGTAATACTTACCACGAAAGATTACTCGGGATCATTTAATTTACTCGGTTAGGTCTATGCTGAATGAGTGCACCCATGTTCACCAGACACACAGTACATACATTGAAAATTATCATTATTTGCTTTGCCAAAGGGTCCAACTCGGCTCAAATCAAGATTAGTCCACCTAAATTGAAAGATTTTGCTACTTATGTATAAACCAAGAAAAATCTATTGAATTGGTACAAGGCATTGCTACTTCAACACATTTTTATTGCAGATAAAACAATTCTACGAGTATAATTTCAGGAATAACAGAGTATCAAAGTACTATCCTCTAGTATTAAAATTAGTGGTGCCTCCTTGCCAACATGGAAAGACGGACTTTGACGAAAAGAAGAAAACCTGTGTTGCACATTTTAGAAAATATGTAATCATACAATGGACGAATTACTTTTTGATAGTGATCACTCTTCCAACATGAATTACGAATCTCATGAGGAAGAACAATTAGGTATCTAAATGGATTCAAGAAAGCCATGAAGTTTATAGTGATCAACGCATTATCACTCAGTCAAGATTGAAGCATGGTGAAGATTTTTATTCTCTAAACACAGTTTATTCGTCATCCGGGGGTGCGATCATTGATCTCATCCCCTGAATTGTACATAGTAAGCAACACAGAGGACAAATTCTTGTATCTTGATTGTGCTAATGCGGATATCGATTGTGGTTCCCTGATAATTACCAACGGTGCGAATAAACAACAGCAATAACTGTACACAGTACTATCCAAATATTTAAGCAACATGTAAGTTTACAATACTCCTATATAAATAATACTGGAGCCCCCATTGCAAAAAAAGAGCTGTAAGATTACAGGAACATGTGTGCTTCAGGTGAAGGTGCAAAAGATAGCATACTTTCACCAAAATACTCGTATAGCAAAGGTAACAAATTTCCGCCAGCTATATTGTTTTCCTTTCTGGCTCGGTCAAGGGCAGCTGATGCATTCAGCCTCTGACCACCAGCCGTGTTGCTTCTGCTGCTGGTCCCAGGGGCATTGCTGATCAAAGACCTTGGTGCTTGTGAATTGGACTCAGCTGACCCAATATTTGTTGGCAATCCACTACTTGATCCATCCATGTCCATTGGTGTTGCATTTGTCGGTGTCATACCAGCGGGGCCATCGGTTGCTTGTTTTTTCAAAGGCGGCTGGTGCGTCATGTTATCTGAGGAAGCTTTGCGTTTATCTGGCAAAAGTAAAAACAATCAACATGACCAAACTTCATCATAGTAAGTATTCCAGGGCTTTCATATTGACTATGTATTCTAGATTTCTAGTTCACTGTAAGCCAAAGGCCCAAAAGGCAAGACATGAATGTGGACCAGACATGTTCACAATTCAATTCTAAGTAATAACAACAAAAACCCATTTCGTATTAATAAAAGCATTCTTCTAAATCCAGTCTAAATTCTCAACAAACTAATTAGTCAAAAACAATTTCTAGCTGTATCTTCGTATCTGCCATGGAGACGTATCTTGGTAAGAATCACTACACACTTCACATATCTGATATGGATAAATGGCTTTGATGAAGTATCTGTGCTTCCTAGCATTAATACCAGAAACACTGTGATACCCCAAGTCTCACTGCCACAAGCATCCACAGCACTCCAAGTTCAAACAGATATAGTAACTAATACTTCTGTAAAAGACTGAAATTTGCCGATCTAGTTGTACCATATAAAGCTTCTTACACCATTATTTGGTAAAAAGATCCCTCATTCCACTTAAGTAATACACTTACAACACTATCTGAATGGGAACTTGTCAAGGGATGGAGGAAGTAGTAGTGTAAATATCTTCCCAAGAATCAATAAGAAAATATTGAAAAGGAACCATACTCGGATTTGAAGTTATAACTTTCACATTGCTTTTCAAGGGAATACGTGGCGATGGAGATACTAGAGAGGGTAGCGCTTTCATCTGCTCATAAGCACAGAGTCCAGCTGCACGCTGTGAAATATAGTAAAACGTCAGTTGGCTTATACAGAAATCATTCATTGAAACAATTAACTATTTTGGTGGCAAAGGAACACCACATTACCATTAGAGCACCATACACAAGCCAAGCCTCATGCCTTTTCATCTCATTCTTTTGCTTCTCCAGCTGCATTTCTGGCTCGAGGAGGCGCAAATAAGGCTCAAGATTGGGAAGTACAAGCATCCGAACCTGGACAATAGGTCCATGAGAATTGATCTTGGAAATTAGAGTTTGAAGATGTGTAGTCCTTACAAGTTGGGACAAACATAAGAAGAGAAGCTGGAAGTACCACATTAGGTCCAAGGGTGGCAAGCCCCTGAATAGCACCAAAATGTTGAGGCAACGCTTTTGATGGATCCAAGAAAGTATGCAGCAACGTTTTTGTGACACGTGGCTGGAGGTTGTGATAAACATGACCAAATCTGCACTAGTCAATAAGTAGCTTGATGAATCTTCAGACAAAATTGAATTTTCCTGATTCTCCCATACCATGCTGCCAAAAAACTTGGACGAAATATATGTATCTAAGACAGGAATGGCAATAAGCTAATACAAATGCATTACATATGCACTAGGCATGAAATATTAAAGATGATTACCTCTTGCATATAGAAGCAACCAGGTTGGCTGTAAAATTCCGAAGATCCCAGTGGTTGTCCGAAAATTTGTTTCCTAATCTTTTTGCAACTAGGCAAGTCATTACTGATGGCATGAGTTGATGCAGCTGGTTAAGAATGAGGATTATTACGTAAGAAATTTGCCATTCATTAAGGAGGAATCTCCAAAACCATGCATGACAACTTATCAGCACTTCTAGAGTGAATAAGCCTGGTGAGGAACTATTACTCAAATAGATGCACAAGACTCCTCTTCGCATATACGCAAGGTAGGGTGCATACAAATATGCTCACCCTCCCCAATACAACTGCATCACCAGTGAGTGCTTAGCTGAATTATGAAATCAATGAAAATCCAAAATAACTTACATATGGTTCAACATGTATATGTGGATTTCGGAGAAGACTCCAAACAAGACGCATTAGAGCATAAAGGAGAGTAAAATTATTCAAATTCCGTGAAACCTGCATCGTAAAAAATTGTTATATGTGATTGAGTACAAAGGCAAAATTGTCAAGATAATAATTGGACTACTAATTACCTCATCAGCCACAAAGAATGTAAAGTAAGGTACTAGAGGATGAAGTCCGGAGTCAGTTGCCAAGCTCACTAATGCTTCCTTAAACAAAGGTGACTCTGATCTGCTGAGCGTAAGCTCAGTGATTTTCTCAAAATAAAGCTACAAATCAGCCAAAAACAGTTGTCATTTAAACATATTCTTCAACAAGAATAGAAGGAACTAATAAGTTTTAGCAATACCTGAAGCTCCCGCGATAGTACATGCTTAACTGGTAATTTAACGTCAATAGGTACTCCTTCATTTTGGTATTCACTCTTTCTGTTATCATTAGGTGCTGAAAGTGCTGCAGAGAAAAATAAATTATACTATAGCATTAATTATAGACAAGAGAAGTAAACTTTCTCCAAAAGGATAAGAAAATCTTATCAAGGTTGACCATTCAATATGACTAGTTTAATCGTGCATTCAGATGTAATACTAGTAAAGTATCAACAGTGTACACACCCTGAAGTGCTTCAGGAGGAGGATTTTCCGGTATAGCAGGTTGAACCCCCTCAATAGCTAACCAGTGGGCAGACACAGCAGTATCTAATGGTGCCTTAGGCAAAGGAGCTTCAATCACCTGAAGCACATAACACCACGAAATTGAACTCTCAACCAATGCCATAACTACTAGTTAAAAATATCAGAAACAACAGGTCCAAATTCCATACTTCTTTAAAGTCCACATCCTTGTCCTCAACGTAAAACAAATCCCTATGCCCTGCAGCTCTCTTAAACCGCATCGGATCCCCAGAGGCAAATCCATATATGGGCTGCACATCACACACACAAAATTCAAAACACACGATAACTAAACCGGAACAAACCATACCTCAAACACACCAGTACCTCTACATTTCGTAATACAAGTGCACTATCAACATCATCAGTTGTTAAAGTAGTTCTCCGTGAATGCCTCATGCATTTGATAGATTCCTACACCAATTCAAACACACTCACATTAAAAACCATCTCCACAAACAGTACCTATCAATCAATCAATCAACCGTACGTTGTCGAATTCGAACACGTAACTGAAGAAAGCAAAACACACCTGCATAATTTCACGAATGCGATACTCCACATCGGCAGCTAACGACGGCAAAACATCTGGTGATAAGTTGATGATGCCGATGCTCTGAGCGATCAGCTCAATCGTCTCTTTTGGTACTATGCTCATCTTCAAGTGTTTGTCGCTATTGGTATGAAATTTAGATTAGGGTATGAAGTGAACACAATCATGTAACATTAATTGTAGCTAGAAAATTGGGCAAACGAATGTACTATTGGTTAGTTACCTTCTTCTAGAACTCAATTCTCCGGAATTGATCCAGTTGGGCGGTGGTTTTGGCTCCGGCTAGTTATGCTCCGGAAGCTGAAGCTAAATCTGAATTTTCACCTCCTGTTTGCGTTGATGGTTGTGTGAAAAGGTTAATTGGGGATTTTGGACTCGGTTTTTTTGTTTGTATTTTAGTCCTTCTAGTTTAAATATTCTCGATATGGCTCTTAAGTTATTGGATATATCAATGTAGTCTATCTTTCTTAGAAATTTAATTTTTAAATACTACAGAGATTTTTGTTCGTTTCGAAAAAACAAAAAGTGTCCTATAAACTTGGGAACTGAAAAGTGAAATAATAAATATCATTTACGTCACCCATATTGATATGTGTTATGTTGTAACAATCCTTTGCTTGTCGGTTGAAGTCTAATATTTTGATCACACTGTTCCTCGTGGATTGATTTTTAGGTGATACGCTGGCCTCACTATAACAATGTAAATATTTCATCTTACACTTTGATATCCCTCAAGTGCGTATGAGGAAACTTCTGGATAACCAACATGGAGATCTACCCGTATGCAAACTAGTGGCGATGTAGTGGGAGATCCATATCAAGCACATTGACTTTGATATTATTATGAATTTATTCTCGAAAAAGAAAAGGGTGCACCATCATCAACTCCTCTAAGCTTCTTTAAAACCTCGGGCGTTACATATATTTTGCTTAATATGTTATTATTTTAAGCATGAGTCGATACATCGTTTGTGAAATAAAAACGTGTTTAATAATAATATATATTAAAAATACTTTAGTTGGTAACATAAATAGCTAATCAGTTTGTTTATTTTATGAATGCACTATAGTTTACAAACTAACTAATTTATTACATACATATATATAAAGCACATTAAAATAAATGTATCAATCAAATCATTTCACGCAACATTCTTCAAATATAATTTATATGTTTTTTTTTAATAAAACAGATGATTCCAACTTCAATTTATAGTCTGCGATTCGTTGTTAAAAGAAAAATGGATTAATAAAAAATGTTGAAGAAGAAGAAGGGTGAAGGAAAAAAGAGGATCAAGAGTAAAGACATGATCCATCTCTCTCACATTGTCCTGTCCCGTGTAAGAACTGAAAGAAAAAGTCCATGATTTCATTCTTCCATTAACGAATAGTTGCAATAAATTGACTTGTTCCAAAGCACAAAATCAATCTTATATACATACATGATTGCATTCCTTCTTTCCATTCCACATCTATATGTTCCTCTCATCACTAATCACACTATTACTTGAATAATAGTCTCATATTCTCATTCCATAATTATTCTACCCACCCCACTGAGTCAACTCGCCGGCCACCATCAAAAAGGTCAAATCTTTACCATGGCGCAAGGGGGATTATTGCTCAGTCAGCTCAGCGAGTCGATCAGGGCTGTTTCCGGGTTGCCCGAATGCCGCTCGGTCAGCAAGAAGATGTACGGTAATCTGGTGAGGAGGATAAAGCTTCTGAGCCCTCTTTTTGAGGAGCTTAAGGATTGTGGTGATGATGATGTTGAGATGCTTGAACAAGAGGTGCTTGTTGGGTTGAATTCACTGAAAATTGCTATTGACTCGGCTCTTGACCTCTTGAAATCTGTTCTTAGAAACAGTAAGATTTATCAGGTAATTGATATTTACCTACTCACCAAGTATAATCTTGTTAGTTTGGAGTATGTTGTTTATGTGTTTATGGGCATTGAAAATGTGTATGGACCGGGATTTGGTACGAAAAAAATGTTGATTTTTAGGTCTTTCAGAGATGAATGCAGTCTCCCATTGTTATTGATTTTTGTTTGTCAAGGAGTTGAGTGTTTTGAGTTAAAGATAGTTTTTTTTTTTGGGAATGGTTGTCATGGAGAATATGTATGCAGACTACATTTGCTGTTTAGATGGGGTTTTCAATAAGGTCTAGAAATTGATCCTTCAATCCAAACTCAACCTTGAGACGGTAGTTACCCCACCACATATGATTGGCTTTGAGAAATTAGCTGAGGATTGAAATGAAAATATTTGGGCCTAATTGGTTATAAGAGGGGTGGGTTGGTTGCTCTCTGGAAATCATGCAGTAAGCTGAGTAGCTGACAAGCTCCCCAGCCTTCATAAAATGGCAGTTCAGTGGCGACTCGGCGTACATGTTTGACGTCCTGCAATACCATTTGTCTGATGTGATGAATTTGCTTGAATTTTTCACTAGTTGGCCAACAATTGGAATAAATTCCTGATATCAAAAGTTCAGCTTTTAAATTTTGGAGTGGATTTTCTTTTTTCCTATCTCTAATTGGAAATTGATATGATAAGAGTGTTTTTTGGTGAATTATTCTTGGTATCTCAATTGTAATTCTCATACTGAATTCCCGGCTGGTGCATCATTTTGAATTTGGCTGTTTCAAAAAAAAAAAATCTCATGCTGAATCTAAGTGCTCTTTTATTTTACATGAATATTTTTTCGTTGAATTTCTTAAAGCTCTTCTGTTGAGAAATGTACATCTAATACCCTTTAGAATTCTAGGCATTCTTGCAGTTGCACATTTTGTATCTACAGGTTGAATCTAATCTAAAGAGTGAATTTTTCTTTTTTTTAAACTTGTAACAGGCTCTACAAGTAGAGAAAATTGCAAGCAAATTTGATCAAGTTACTGAACAGATTGAAGCTGCATTGAGCCAGATTCCATATAATAATCTTGACATACCTGAGGAAGTTCGAGAACAGGTGCTTTATATTTATTGTCACTGTTACTCAATTGTTCTTGTACTTCCTGTTTATTGACCTACCTATTAACAACTCTCTGTTCATCTTTTAGGTTGAGCTCGTGCACGCACAGTTTAAAAGAGCAATTGGACGAATGGATTCACCTGATTTGGAACTGGTGGTGGATATGGCTGCAGCTCAGATGGAAGATGACCCAAACCCCATAATTTTCAAAAGGCTTTCAGAAAAGCTGCATCTCAGGTCTATGAGCGATTTGAAGAAAGAATCTCTCTCCATGCATGAAATGGTTATATCGTCTAATGGAGTTCCTGATGGAGTTTCTGAAGAGTACTTTGAGACTATGTCATATCTTCTCCTGAAGTTGAAGGACTGTGTGATGATGGAAAATCCCAATGTAGATACTGCCGAAACTGACAAAAGTTCAGTTAAGCACCGATCACCTGTGATCCCTGATGATTTCCGGTGCCCAATATCTTTGGAGTTGATGAAAGATCCCGTTATTGTCTCGACCGGGCAGGTATGAACAATCAGGCCACTCAGTTAATACAGGCTTATGCCATTGAAATGCCAAATTCTACCCCATCATAAAAGTTACACATTGCCATGTTCCTCATTTTCTAGCATATATTTATTTAATAATTTCAAATATTTTCTTTTTCAGACATATGAGAGGTCCTGCATCCAAAAATGGCTAGACGCAGGCCACAAGACATGTCCAAAAACTCAGCAGACACTATCACACACGGCCTTAACTCCAAATTACGTACTAAAAAGTCTCATTGCTTTGTGGTGTGAGAGCAACGGTGTTGAACTGCCTCAACAACAAGGAAACCACAGGAATAAAAGATCAGGTATTAGCGGGTCGGACTGTGACCGTGCCGCTATTCGTACCTTGTTGCAAAAGCTTGCACATGGCAATCCAGAACAACAAAGAGCAGCTGCTGGTGAGCTTCGCTTACTAGCTAAGCGAAATGCTGATAATCGAGTCTGTATTGCTGAAGCGGGAGCCATCCCTCTTCTAGTTGAATTACTATCCTCTCCCGACATGAGGACTCAAGAACATGCTGTTACAGCACTTCTTAACCTTTCCATAAATGAGGCAAACAAGGGTGTCATTGTCAATGCTGGTGCCATATCCGATATTGTTGAAGTGCTAAAAACCGGAAGCACAGAAGCTAGAGAAAACGCAGCTGCAACCCTTTTTAGTTTATCAGTAGTTGATGAAAATAAAGTGGCGATCGGTGCTGCAGGGGCTATACCGCCATTAATCGATTTGCTTTGTGAGGGGACCCCACGTGGTAAAAAAGACGCAGCAACCGCTATATTTAACCTTTCAATTTATCAAGGGAACAAGGTTAGAGCCGTCAGAGCCGGTATTGTGCCACCGCTTATGAGACTATTGAAGGATCCCGGTGGAGGTATGGTAGATGAAGCACTAGCAATATTAGCGATTCTAGCAAGTCATCAAGAAGGGAAAGCAGCTATTGGCCAAGCTGAGCCGATCCCTATCTTGGTAGACGTGATAAAGACAGGGTCACCTCGGAATCGTGAAAATGCAGCTGCTGTAATGTGGTCATTATGCACGGGGAATGAAGAATATTTAAAAGCTGCTAGAGCACTTGGTGCTGAAGAGGCTTTGAAAGAGTTATCAGAGAATGGTACGGATAGGGCGAAGAGAAAAGCAGGAAGTGTTTTAGAGCTTCTTCAGCGGACAGAGGAGGTGATTGTTTTGTGACACTTATGACAGTCTCAGGTATTGTGGGATTTCAAATTGCCAGTGAGGTTAGTTCTGGTAAGATGACATGGTGTATTTTCACGTGTAGCTATATATGCTTGTTGAATCAGTTTACGTTGTATAAAGCCATCAGTGTTGTAATTTTTGTGAATCGTGTGGAACACGTCTGGTGGCGTTGTAGCCTGAAGGAGAGCTTGTGGATAGGGGAGTGAGTTCTTGAAGTATATAGTTGATCATTAATTTTTGCGTTTCCATCCTGATGAAAACATGCTAGTTTAAATCTGGGAAATGAGAAGTTTCATGTTTTGTGGATATGTGGTCATGCTCTTTCGTCTTTACCTTAATGCTGCTCAATTGTGTCTGTGTTCTGGTTTTTGGAGTTGCACAGATCTCTGGTTTGCACTGCTAAAGATAACCTGTAGCTGGAGATACAATACATAAAATAGGTGGCTTTTTATGTGCGAACTTTTGATGGACAGGTATAGGATATGAAATTTACAACTTCATATCATCATGACACAAACACAGACATTATAGTCTGAAAAGAAACACTATCATCTGAAGAAGTGTACCTACAGAAATACTCACCCATGAAAATTCGAACGACATCTCTAATCGAGACCACTGCATCGATCTTAAAATTCTTTTATTAACAACTCGTAATTCGAAGTTAGAATTTAAGTGAAATATAAAGTGCGAGAAGTGTAATTTACAATCATCAATCGAAAATTATAATAAATTGGTTCAACTACACATTTATATTTTCCAATTTACAAACACGTCGACATGTAATATTTTTATATTTTTAAATTGTTTAAGCTATTTCAAGTTTATTAATGTGTAAATTTAGTTTATGATTCTAAACAAAATCGAGTTTATCCTTAAATTATTAAAAAACTAGCAAATATTTCCATGGGCCAGTTCAGCCCAATTTATTACTAATTTAATGAAGAGGCAGAAGAGGAGGAAGAAAGAAGAAAGAGTGTTGTCGTAGAAGAACATACACCTGACCAGCTCTCTGCCCGCCACAACCAGGTCGGAAAAGTCTTCTCCGGCGACTGCTCTTCATCTGCTCCTTGACAGGTGTGTATGCCAAATTGCTAATTGTCGATCTAATTCAACTCTACTCATTATATTCCTTGCTGATTTCTACTGATTTTGGGATTATTTTTATTTCATGTTTATATTAAAGTAATTAACTGAAAAATGAATTGAACCTCTCAGTGGTATAAAAAGTTTTAATAAATTTTAATGTGAGGGGCCCTAATAGCTCAAAAATTTGTGTTTTAGCCAACGACTTGATCATAGACATAATAGGGTTGAACTCCTCTAACACAGTAGCTTAATTTTGTCATAGCTTAATCAGGTTCGGGTCATCTTTATCGTTTAGAAAAGAATTAATGGAAATTAACTTAAGTCATGTTTATTCAAATACACTCCTCTAACACAGTCTTCACATCGAACTCTAATACGTATGTTAATGTTGGAATTAATTATATTGCATTGGTAGTTTTACTGTCTTCGAAGCAGAAAATATGGGAAAAGAGTCTTTTTCACACGAATTGGAAGGACAAGCTGAGGAGGAAGAAGAAGAAGAAGAGTATGTTCTTCTTGACTTGGACAATGTTTCTAAACATATCGACATTCCGCTCAACGTGCCATACACTCTCTCCGTATGATCTTAATTTCTCACTCGTCTGTATTTCACTGGATTCTAGACCCTTTAATTTTTGCCTGTAATTACCCGTTATCCCGCGGATTTGTCCGTATCCGGGACAGATGGACCTTTTCTTCATCCATTTAACCGGATGCGGATCGATCCGTATCCGTCTGTTGCCCATCCCTACACTATTGGCAATGTGACATCCGAGCTATAGCTTTCCTTGTTTTAGTAGTATATTGGAATATTATGATTTTCTTTTTCCCTGCCGGAAACTCTGGCTTGAACTCGGAGCGTGCAAATCATATATTCGCTGATTTTTGAATTAATAATGCAGGGCCTGGACACACTCAACCCCATTCTGACGATTGATAACAAGATTAAGCTGGTATGTTAGGACCGGAAATTAGATTTTTTTATGCAGTGCTAGAACAAGAATATTCTTCTAGATTGATATTTTCAGTTTGGAACGAGAGTTGTTGGTGTCTTATTTTTGCTTCTTTGGTTGGAAAAATGTGAAAGGATTTCATATATTGTTGATACCACTGCATTGATCACACCAGAACATCTAATGCAATAAATGTTATTACCTCCATGATTGTTGTTGATATAGGGATCGAACATGGGCTTCCTAGGTTCACTCGTTAAGGATAGATTTTTTGTGAGTGTTCTATTGCCTGTTGAGCTAGAGAAATACATGTAGTTGCATTGTAAGGCGAGAAATAATCGTTGTGGATTGCCACTTTGGCCATTAAGCTTAGTTCTCAGTGTATCTAATTCATCATTCTGAGGCAGAGAGCAGCATGTTGATTATCAGTATTAAAAATCAGAAATGGAATATTCGCTGTATCACAAAATGAATTCGTACCTGCATGTTCTTGGTATTCGATGTTTATTTCTTATAGCAAGTTCGCAACCACTATTCTGTATTTTGTGTGGTAGACCAATAATCCTTTACTGTGTTTCCTTTACCAGGTTGGAGAGTATGAAGAAACTATAGGAACCTGCCTTTTGTTCAATGAAAGCGGTGAGCACACTTGAATCAGAAATCCCATGTTATCTGCTGTTTTTAGAATATCTATATGCGTGCTTCTACATTTGTTTTGGCCTCTATGAAGCCATCAAATATTCCATTGCGTAGTTAGCATGTTTTCCTGACTCCTGTAGACAGTTAAATTCTAGATAGTGTTAATTGGGTAATGAACACCATTACCAGAATTATATTCCATGTTCATGTGTGGATACTATTTGCAAATGCTGATATAGTTTGCATTAAGACACTACACTTTGTTCAACTTGCCAAAGCAACATGTTCAATTACTTATGTTTATACTGGACGGATAGTTTATGTTTTGTAACAGCCAAATCGTGGTTATACTTATGATGCGTGCTTTCATTTTGCAGAGGCGACTCCTGTTGTTCACCAAGAAACAGGACAATCAGATGCCAATCTTTTCTCAGGAGTAGGCATAATAGACCCTCAGCAACCCCCTGAGAAAACTGTCAAAGGAGTAGCACGTCTCCATAAAATTCTGAAGTTCAATCGAGTTTTGGAAGACTCTACGAATGGAGATGCAAAGCAGCCAGCCAAACCGGTAATCGACTAGTCATCTGTGTAACTAACCAACGGGTTATGATAGTATACATTGATGTAATGATAACTGTACATCTGTGTAACTAACCAACGGGTTATGATAGTATACATTGATGTAATGATAACTGTACAAGGATCTATTTTAACCTAGAAAACTCAGAACTCTTGACTCAGATTTCTTTGGATGAGAGAGTTCACCCAAATTGCATTGGATCTTTAACAAAGCAGCCCGAAAATGCATGCATCTTTCCTTTTCCAATATGTTTCTAAACAAAACAGCCTGGAAATGGACAATAAAGTGCAGCTTACAGCTTAATAACTTAATTGGGATGACACTTCACCTCTAATCAATAAGTCGGGTTCGAATCACCATTTCGTCGTTTAAAAAAATAAAAATAAAAAGTAGCCCGAAAATAGATATATAGTATGTTTAATATTTTATTTGAATTCAGTGAATTATAAATGGACGAACTTATAATGAGTCCATTCGGAACAACATAAAAACCTCAAATTGACATCCATTTCGCATTAGATCAAAATTATGTTTAACGAGTTGTCTGATCCAATTTGGTTCGATAACGATGTACTCTTCGTAACATTCTATAAACAAAACATGATGCGAACTATATCAATCCATGTGTCAGCTATATAACACTCTGAGTAGACACGTACATATATAACTCAGCTCATTTCCATTGCCACGTAGATTATCATACTAGCACCGATCATATCACAAACACCTTTGCTAATGAAATTCCCCCTCTATATATATATCACCGTATCAACGTTTAAATCTGTCCCACTCCACTTCTCAAACACCCAACTTTTAAAAGCCATCAAATCGCAATTCCAATCAATTTCATCACCAATTAAACATCAATGGCTTCTCGAGATGGTCAGCCACACAAGCAAGAGACTCAGCCTGGCAAGGAGCACATCATGGACCCTTCTCCTCAAGCCACTAGCTCTCACTACAAACCAGCCGGCAAGCTAGTGGTACGTACGATAATTCAAAATTTCGAACCGTAATATCTTATAGTCATTTCATTTATCTTAATTCGAATCGATGTAAAATGTGATAGTTGATTATTTCGAACTTGTTGTGCAGGGGAAGGTCGCGCTAGTGACCGGAGGCGATTCCGGGATAGGGCGAGCGGTGTGCATATGTTTTGCGCAAGAAGGTGCGACCGTGGCCTTCACTTATGTCAAGGGTCAAGAAGACAAGGACGCGAGCGACACGCTCGCAATGATCAAGGAGGCGAAACATGCCGATGCTAAAAACCCGATGGCAGTTGCGGCCGATCTTGGATTCGACGACACTTGTCGGAGGGTCGTGGAGGAAGTTGTTAATAACTTTGGCCGGATCGATATTTTAGTGAATAATGCCGCCGAGCAATATGAGGCTGGTTCGATCGAGGATATCGATGAGCCGAGGCTTGAACGGGTGTTTCGTACTAATATCTTCTCTTACTTCTTCATGACCAGGTTCAGTTTACTCATCTTTTAGCTAAGTAACATTTATACCAGCTTAATTAGGTTGGCTTCGAGTCACCTTCACCTTTTTAGAAAGAAAAAAAATACATGCTTAATTAGACTAGCTTAGAAATTGGATAATAATTGTGGTTGCTGATTAAACATATCACTAAAATTGACCAGAAGTTGGAAAAAAGTCAATCTATGTAATATGGTACCATAATTTGCTTATATTTTCGATATAAAAACGACTGATTTCTATATAACAAATGTTGGCATTTAGGCATGTTGTGAAGCATATGAAGGAAGGTAGCGCGATAATAAACACAACGTCCATCAACGCGTACAAGGGGAACTCAACTTTGCTAGATTACACCTCCACCAAGGGAGCGATAGTCGCGTTTACACGAGGGCTGGCACTGCAACTCATAGAGAAAGGTATTCGAGTTAACGGTGTGGCTCCAGGTCCTATATGGACACCGCTGATCCCGGCTTCATTCAACGAAGAGAAAATCAAGATGTTCGGGCAAGAAGTGCCGATGAAGAGGGCGGGGCAGCCGCATGAGGTTGCGCCGTGTTATGTGTTTTTGGCTTCGAATGCGGACTCGTCTTATATAGCGGGCCAGGTGCTTCATCCGAACGGTGGGGCGGTTGTCAATGGCTGAGGGGCTTCATCTTGTTGCGACTTTTGAGTTATATGTTACTGGGTACTGTACTTTATTTGAATAAGGTTTTGCATGTATATATCACTTATCAGTACTATATATATAATATATATTGTTGTTTTGTATATATCTAAATATTTCGTAGAACCGTGTCATGTTATGTACTATTATTGTACACCATCGTCTTAAATTTGAGTGATCACTAGTTTTAAATACTGCACGTTAGTAAGCCATGTATAATTAGGTAAAGAGAATGCCAATAATGTTATGATGTCATGATTTATGCCATTTTTCTGAATTCACATAATATTCTGAGCTTGAACTTGCATGGTGTAAGATTGAACTAAAGTTTAGAAATTCGGTTTAAGAATATTTAATTTTTGTTATTTTAGTTCTATATCAATCAGTCCGTAGCATTGTAAGAAAAGACGTAGAGCAAATCATAAATTGTACGTAGCTTGTGGGGCTGAACTTGAGAAGTCATTATGAAAAACTAGAGTACGAGCTAATTCAGTTCTCCAAATCATGAACAAAGTAGAAACAAACTTTTGAACATTGTGTTTTATCTACCATCTATACTTTCAAACATATGTTTGAGGCAATGTGTTACACCCTTTCATATAACATATCAGCTTGAGTTGAGTTAAAATTGCGGAATGTATTTGTATTAATCACAATTTTCAAATAAATTATTTTCTACTTTAGCACCATGAATAGCACATAGTAAGGTGGCCCTCAGACAAGGCCCCCATTAATGCGTGCTACTTAATTGGTCATGAAGTTGTTCACAATAGCCTTGACAGGCAGGCATACACGTCCGGGTAGTCGCCTTTTTAAGCCCCATGCAAACATCCATGCAGTATTTTGTGCACTCAGGACCGTGTGCTCTGCAACACTTGAACATGATCATCACCATCAACAAGCATAACAGAATCTGACAAGCGACACTTCTCTTCAACGCCATTCTTGTACAAGTTTTTTTTTTTTTGTCTATTGTATCTGAAGTGTATTTGTCAGCTAAAATGGTAAGATGAAACAGAGTTGTTGATCAGGTTGTGGTTTGGATAAATTGTAGTAACAAACTTTACTATTAGCCACTCATCCATATGAGGTTATTGCTATAATTAGTATTGTTAATTAATAACTTTCACTGAGAAAATAGGCCTCAAACTTTTATAATATAGTTTAATTCGTAGTTAAAATTGAAGGTGGTTGAGCGGAAGTTCTCGGTATGAAAATGAAATATCTGCAGTAGCATGTAAACTAAGTGGGAGTTCTATCCCAATCTACTTGGAGAGCAGTTCCTTTGCAACTCTAGTAACATTTTCTTCAGTAAAACCATACTTCTTGAACGTATCCAAATAAGCACCACTTGCTCCAAACTGCTCCACACCAAGAATCAGACCCTCCTTCCCCACATACTCCCTCCAACCCATAGGCGAACCAGCTTCGACGCTAACACGCTTTGTCACAGACGATGGCAAGACACGTTCCTTATACGACGAATCCTGATTGTCGAAAAGCCTCCAAGACACAAGCGAAACCACCCTCACTCTCCTCCCTTCTTTCCTCAAAATACTTGCACTGCCTTCACACAGACAGAGCTCTGATCCCGTGCCAATCAATATAATCTCAGGTAACTGCTTGGTACCCGAATTGTCACTCACAATATACCCACCCCTTTCAACCTCACCTGCCGAGGTTCCCTCAACATGTGCCGCAACTTTCTGCCTTGACAATGCTATAACGCTAGGCACGTCCCGGTTGGAAATAGCGACTCTGTATGCTCCAGCTGTCTCATTGCCGTCAGCTGGTCGGAAGAGTAACAAGCGTGGGATGGCACGAAGGCCAGCAAGCTGCTCCACAGGTTGGTGTGTTGGCCCGTCTTCGCCTAGTCCGATTGAGTCGTGAGTCATGATGTATATAACCCCGGCATGGCTTAGGGACGATAAGCGGATGGCATTTTTCATGTAGTCGGAGAAGATTAGGAACGTGGCTGCAAATGGTATCAATCCGCTGCCGTGTAATGCAATGCCATTTGATATTCCCGCCATGGAGTGTTCTCGGACTCCGTAGCGAATGTTCCGGCCCCACGGAGTACTAGGCTGAAAGTCTTTGTGGTCATGTAAAAGGACTTTGTTGGATGAAGCCAGATCTGCACTTCCACCAATTAGGCCAGGAAGTACCCTTGCAAGGTGGTTTAAGCACTTCTCGGAGTATCCTCGAGTCGCATCCAGAGCATCTGAGGTAGACCAACCCTGATAAATCAAAACTTCTCAATGAGACTTGTAATTCGTGCAATCTTCAGGGTTCTATGTACGTCCTAATGATACAATACGATGAACATGTAATGAATGTCGTAGGTAACTACATGCACCCAAGAATTAGTATATCGGGTGTATGTTTACTGATAAATGAAATGACAAATGCCTTACAAAAATAAGTGTATCTTACCGGTAAGGCATCCTCCCATCCTGGAAGCAACCCACCCGCAAGGAGAATCTTGAATTCTGCAGCTTCTTGTGGGTATTTATTTTGATAATAATACAGCTTGGAGTGCCAATCCCTCTCTAGTGCTTCTCCGCAATCTGCTTGAACCTGCAACTCCCTGAGATAATATTTTCAGTGTCTTGCTACCCCTGGGGTCATTATCGAATACGGAGTGAATAGTAATACCTGTAAACCATAGGGATGACATGAAATGGCTCCCGACTCTCCCATTTCACTTTATGCTTCATTTGCTTCTCATCATCTTCCTCAAAAGTTCCATGGTGAGCTTTTGATGTCCCTTCCTTCTTAGACAATTTGCCGATTAGTGTTTTCACCTGATTCAATAGCTTTATGTTACCAATACAGAAAAGAGATTTGATGCTCATAACAGTTACAGAAGTATCTTTCAACAAGCTACTAATCTATGGAGAATCTTGGTGTAAACACCTGATATGTGGAAATTTTAATTAGTCCTAATCTACTACTGGAATGACCAAACAAGTTACTAGAGAGAACAGGAAAAGAAATAAGCATTAATATGTGAATGAGAAACTTTGTGGAGTATTCGCAAGTTAATGCCCTTGGCATTATCCAACGTGTCGCCTGATCATATCTTCAGAGAATGGCCTAATGGGTTTGTTTTTCGGTGCACCATATATATAACATTACAATTTACCATACCCGTATAAAAGTTGGTTTTTGGGTCTCTTCGTGAGCAGCCAAGAGTGCATTCTTGAATGATCTCATATCTCCATGTGTGTCATCCACAGTTATTGTATTCCACCCCAATGCCTTAAATCGTTCTGATATATCCTCAGTGAATGTGATGTCTGTCGGACCGTCAATAGTATTATGGTTATCATCGTAGATTAATGTGAGCTTATTGAGCTTCCAGTGAGCAGCTAATGATGAGGCTTCATGGGCTATGCCCTCCATAGCACATCCATCGCCCATAATACAGTATCTGTACAGTAGAACAACCAGTTATAAATGGCCATACCACCAATGAAAATAGTCATTACTTTGGCTATGAGCTTACGTTCGATGGTCAACAATTGAAACATCAGGCTTGTTGAACCTAGCAGCTAGGTGAGCTTCTGCAAGAGCAAGGCCAACTGCATTTGCTACACCTTGTCCAAGAGGCCCTGGTGGAAGAAAATAAACCGCTGACTGGTGGTAAACTTATATATAAACAGATTGAATATCACATTCCAATAAGCACGAAAACATACTGTACAGTAATGAGAATGGTTAAATTGACGTCAAGCTAGTTTGAGTATGTAGAGTTATCTGTAACCGATCAAAACCAACAGTTCACTATGCTTACTAGAGCTCAGCAGATAATAAATTTGCACCTGTGGTGACTTCGATTCCTTCTGTCAGCGTGTTCTCTGGGTGACCCGGTGTCCGACTGCCAAGTTTGCACAAGCGCTTTAAGTCTTCAATCTGACATTTAATACATCAACAGATATAGTGCAGATGTAGCTCAGTTCCATTTTCTTAAAAGAAAGCATACTCAAACTAAACTAGGTGAACCTGTACCTATACATGAAGGGCGATTCCTCAAACATTCCATGCTAAGTCATAGATCTCAGAGAAAATACGATACTCATAAGTCATAAAGCCAGGTATTCAAAATCACCTATAACCAAATGCAATTCCTTATTGCACATTTTACTGAAAATTTCGTTCTTGTGACCTCATAAGCCAAAGCCAGGTATTCAAAATGTGCTAGTCGTTCCATACGCCTTTTAATCACCTAGCTTTGGCTAACAAACAGTCAGGACTTTCAAATTTTTGGGGAGAAATCGCACAAGTTCTTACAATTCTCGGGTTTATTCGATTTTTACCATACTAGTTATCTCGAAAACATATCTATGACAAAACTCACTTGACTAGAGACCCAATAATTGCCTGGCCTAGTGTCAATTTTGAATCTTAGCATCCACATCATAAACATTTCTACATTTTGAACTCAGATAAGCTCAAATGAACACGACCGAAATTGATTAAAAAGAACTGTAACATAAAGGTTAAATTACATGAGGGCGCCAAATTTAGCTGAAACTTAGTGTAACAGAAAAGTACAAGTCAAATCCCTAGGGTACAACCGGTTTAAGCGGCAAAAGCATAAAACGAATCTTCTCCAAATTTTACCTGAACAGAGTGAAAGCCAGCAAGATGAAGGCAAACATACTGAAGCAAACAGCCATGTCCAGCACTAAGCACAAACCTATCCCTGTTAAACCACTTGGGATTCTTGGGGTTATACCTCATCGCATGCCGGTACAAGAAATACCCGATTTCCGCCATTCCGAGAGCCATTCCAGGATGTCCTGCTTTGGCATTTTGCACAGAATCCACAATCAGCATCCTTATGTTGTCTACACACCTCTTGTCGACTATTTCTTGGAACTTCTCGTCGTCTTCTTGGTCGTTTTTCATGTCGTAGTCGAGTAAAAAAGCGTTCTTTAGCTCTTCTTTCCATGATTGCTTGTAGTGGTAGTCTTTGGAGAGTGGGGATTGGGTTAGTGGGAGGCTGTTTGTGCAAGTGAAGGGCTTTGTTATGGAGTGTTTGGGGTGATTTGGAGATCGGGTTGCTAGGTGGAGGTGGTGAAAGGTTGGTTTGAGGAGAAGAGAAGAGATGGACATTTTGTATGTATTTTGTATGTTGTTTTGATTTCAAGATTTGCAGAAGATATATAGTAGCTTGTGCGAAAATGGTGGTATCTTATATTCTTATGTATGCATGTATACGTGTTGTGAAGCAGAAAGATACGTGGCTTGGAAACACATATAGTAGCTGGAAGTTTTGACTACGAAGGCTCGGTTGTCTCGACTATAAATCCATGCACGGACCGAACTAAATTAAATAAAATTTCAATAACATAAATGTAATTGGTAAAGTTATACTAAACGAACTAGATGAGTTTCCAATTGAAGAGGATAAAGTTTTAGATTCGTTCTTAAAAACATTTGAAAATGTTAATTATAATATTAAAATTATTATTTTTGACAATGAAATGCAACTCAGTTAATTAGACACTTCACCCCTAACTAATAATTTAAGGGTTCGAGTCACCCTTTTGTCGTTTAAAAAAAAAAATAGTAAACTGGCATTATTAGTCGAGTAGCAAACTGATATACATCATACCCAAAAATTACGATTTCGATTTCTTGAAATAAGTAATTTATTGTATATTAAAGAACACACTATATATCAAACTGTTGAGTTCACCCATTCAGTTCAAATTGTAAGATATAGAATGTAAAATTGAATCGCTAAAAATGTCTAATAAAATACTTTATTTTCGTTTAACTTATGAAAGAGAATCTATATGACCATAACTAACAATTTGGAGAAATATAAACTTTTCTAATATTTAGAAAAATCAAATAATTTTTAAGAATTGACTATTTTATAATTTTAAATTTTTAAAAAACATATAGACATATATGTCATTATGGTATGTCATATTATTTATAGTTACAACAAGAAAAAGACTCAGTAATATAAATATTGAACGAAAGAAGGACCACACATGTACATCACAATTAACATCGTTTACAAGTTTGAATATTTTATTTCCTCAATTACACTTATTTTGTCCTTTCATTTTTATTTATTATTAAAAATAATTATTTTACAGCATTGTTACGTCTTATTACTAGATATTGTAATAGGAGAGGTAAACAAAATGAAAATATAAAAGCTACTTATAATGAAGAGAGTATCCATCTTCTAAGTGGTTATCACTCATTAATCACACAGGACGATGTGTCAAAAGTATAGATATTGGCTTGGCCACTTGGGATATTTGAGTGGCCATTAGTAAAGTAGGATTAGGATCACATTACCTCTTGGTTTACTATTCCATAACTACAAGTCTATCTCATCAAATTTCATCCGCAAGTCCCATCCACATACTAATTCAAATTTCACCTAACGAGTTAATAAGATGACTACCTAATGCCTTATAACTTCAAAGTGTAACTTATCATCTTATATATTTTATAAATGAGTTGGTTTCTTAACATTTTATCGTACTTGTCCTCTTATCCTCTTATATACTTTACAAAATGAGTTACGATATTAATATGTTATCGAAACCAAATACATTTAAACAGTTGTATATGTCGGAGTAGTTGGTGAGAAATACACCAAAAGGTCCAAAAGCTTTTAACTTGGGATGGGTTTATCTAAGTAGTTTTGACTAGTCTCATTCGAATAATATCGGAGAGTACGAGGAAACCAACTGGTTTCGAAATATATTGGATTGTCTGGTGTTCTTTTTTAAAATACTACTCTGATTGAAGCCAACTCTGCATTTGGCGGTTTCTCCGAGTCTCTTCGTAACTTCAAACTTTATGCATTGGGAAAATTCAATTCATTTTTCTTCTCAATCCCATCGTAATCGAATACAGGCCGTTTCCATTTAATCACTTCCATTTCCCCCTTTTTCTGGCCCTATTTCTTTTGCTTTCTGTAGCGTCTCTTGTTCTATCTCTGTTACTGTGCTGCATTTATGCAGTTCTTGTTCATCCCTGGCAACAATCGAATCAAGCCCACATAAGGAATCACTCTGTTGGAGTTGAAAAGGGAAAAAAGATGGGATTTTTCGGTACTATATTAGGGGTTCTTGGTTTCGGATTCGGATTCCCGTTTGGTCTCTTTATGGGATTTTACTTGTTCATTTACTCTGAATCCAACGACGTTGAGGTAACTGACTAACTGTAATCATCCCCTTCTTTCAATTTCACTGTTTATATGTTGTGTCGAAATGTGAAAATCATGTCTTTTTTGCTATTCTCTCTGTCTCACTGATGACTTGTTTATTGATTTGTTTTAAGTAAGTTTGTTTTTCTGTGATCGATCATCTATGGAAATGGTTGTCTACGAACTTTGGTTAAATGCATAAAATGAGAACTAATGTGTCAGTTGCCCGTGCCATCAATCGAATATTTGCGTTGAAGCATTGCATTTTATGGTAGAGTGTTGCGTGGTGTAATTAGTATTGCTTCTGTGTAGCCTATGCAGCATTTTGATTCCTGTACTGATTACGGATTTATGGTTTCCATGAAAACTTAGAAATGTGCAATACCTACATATTTTAATGATTCGGGTTAAACTGATAATATATGAAGGTTCGGTTCTTAAGTTGGATGCCATTACAATTATTGATCATATTTTCTTTTTAAACTGAGTGCTTCATCTTCATGGATGCATTATGGTGATGCTAAACTGAAACTTCAAGTTATAATTTTCATCTTTATCATGTATGTTAGGATCCGGTTATCAAGGAACTAAGCGAGGTCGATGGAGAGGAGTTAGAGGATCTCATGCCTGAGATTCCCCTGTGGGTGAAGAGTCCTGATTATGATAGAGTAAGTATCTCCCCTGCACTTTGTTTAATGCACCAGCGATTTCAATCGTCTCTTTTTAACACTGGTTTTCGAATCTGCAGGTAGATTGGTTAAACCAACTATTATTAGGGATGTGGCCTTTTCTGGACAAGGTAGGTTTGCAGCTTCTCGCTTTTGTGTTGGACAGTCATATATTTCATATTCTAAAGTAACATACTTACAGGCAATTTGTAGCATAATTAGGAGCACAGCAGAACCCATGTTTGCTGAGTACATTGGGAAATTTAAGATTGAATCGATTGAGTTTGATACTCTTACCCTTGGAAATCTTCCACCGGTTATACAAGGTGACTACTTCCACCGTTTTTTGAAACTTAGCAAATGGGCTTTTGAATGTTGGATGTACAATTTATTAAGAGTTCACAAAGATGATTCGTAGAAACCTTGTCAGTTATATATGTTAGTGTTGCCTGACAGGTCTTAAAGTCATTGAGACAAATGAGAAAGAGTTGGTTATGGAACCAGCAGTAAGATGGGCTGGTAATCCTAATATAACTGTTGCAGTGACAGTTGCTTCTGTACGAGTCACAATTCAGGTCAGACGCGTTTAGATTTAGTATTTGATAACCTCAAACGATGCCATCCATCTCTTGTAGAATGATTTACCTTTTATTCTAAAGATTGAAATTTTAACTTCTCAGTTGGTTGATTTGCAAGTTTTTGCTGCACCAAGGGTAACTTTGAAACCATTGGTGCCTACTATTCCTTGTTTTGCGAATATAGTTGTCTCTTTGATGGAAAAGGTATGGAAGAATTATTTTTAACCGAAGTATTTATTTTTCAATTATCTGGAAGAGTAAAAAAAAAGGAAAATCTCCTAATCCTCTGTCCACCTTGATTCAAACAGCCATATGTGGACTTTGGGTTGAACGTGTTGGGTGGAGATGTTATGTCCATTCCTGGTCTTTATCGATATGTTCAGGTATGCACTTGGACTTAAGACAGAACGGTCTTGATTGTTGGTTTGCCTCTGCATCTGAAATAAATTTTCTGTTACTCTTGGCAGGAGAGAATTAAAAAAGAAGTTGCAGTTCTTTACCTGTGGCCCAAATCTCTTGAAATACCGGTTCTTGATGCTTCAGCGTGAGTCAATCATAGGCATATTCTATACCAAAAATATTCTTGTACCGTCACTTGCAGTATTCTCAAGTCTCAACCTTCATTTTTCCCTGGCATGATTCATAATATAAGCTATTATTTCAGTGTGGTTGTGAAGAAGCCAGTTGGAATTCTACACGTGAAAGTTGTACGTGCAACAAATCTTCTGAAGATGGATCTACTTGGATTATCTGATCCTTATGTTAAGCTAAACCTATCTGGAGATAACCTCCCAGCCAAGAAAACTACTGTAAAAAAGAAGACACTCAATCCCGAGTGGAATGAGGAATTTAAGCTTTCGGTGAAGGACCCTCAATCTCAATTATTGAATATAAATATGTATGACTGGGACAAGGTTGGACTAGATTTTTTCTTTAACATTTGTTTTTCCTTCAGTGGATTAAAATCAACAATGTTGCACATTGTGTCTCATGTTATAAGTTTTAACAGGTGGGTGCGCATGACAAATTGGGGTCTCAAATATTCCCTTTGAAGCACCTATTGCCAAACGAGCCAAGAGAAGCAACGCTCGACCTATTGAAAGATACAACCATTAGTGACCCACACAAGAAAAAGCCTAGAGGGCAAATTGTGCTTGAGCTCAAATATGCACCTTTTAGAGAAGATCATGAAACTAGTATCAGAGGCCCATTGAGTAACGGTATAAGCAGGAAATTCAGTGTAATGGACAGGGTATCTAGCTCCGAAACTCCGAAAGGATCAGGCCTACTTCTTGTTAACATCCAAGGCGCACAAGATGTAGAGGGTTCAAGACACAATAATCCTTACGTACTGATTGTTTTTAGAGGCGAAACTAAAAGATCAAAGGTGAATTTCCTTCTCTTGTTCATTAACTCGTATAATCAGTTTATCATTGTTATTTTCTCATGTTTGAGATTTGGTATGTTTCAGATGATGAGGAAAACTCGTAACCCCACGTGGAACGAAGAAGTTCAGTTCATGCTCGAAGAGCCTCCATTGCAAGAGAAATTACATATAAATGTCATGAGCAAGCGCACAGGCATTAGTTTCCACTCAAAGGTACTTAAGGTTCACTGCATTGCCTCACAACACCTATTTTATTTGTCTGTATGCCTGTATATGTTACAAGATCCTATTCAGTGTTAACATAACCCTGCGTCTCTTCTTGAATTGTTACATAACGTGTAGGAATCGTTGGGACATGTGGACATTAACCTCGATGATGTTGTGTACAATGGGCGTATCAACCACAAGTACCATCTGATAGATTCGAAAAACGGAATGATACATGTTGAGTTAAAGTGGAGAACCGTATAACAGACGGGGCTTTTGATGGTGAACATAACATATAAACTATACTTGCTTTCAGTCTAACAAAACTATGTGCACTTAACTGAACTTCTGCTGTTGAGTGAACTTGACCTGTAACTGATCGATGTAATTTATTATTCGATAGGCCCAATACCTGGAACTTTTCTTGGGCCTAATTAGTACCATCCAAACACTGGCCTCAAAGTTTCAATAATTATTGTTATTTGACGTATATGTATATGTGTAGTTCATTGGACTATTTGACCAGCTTCAATCGATCGTATTTAAGAGACTGATTGTGATATAATTTGAATGGTATTTTTCAATTGAAATTGAATTTTTTTACATACAATAAGTTCAATTTAAGTGGGAAGATGACCGCTTCAGTAGTATGACAAACCGTTCAAGTGTGTATATGGGTACTAATTTGCTTATTTGCAATGTGGAAAGTATCGATCCGACAAAAGGATAATGTGTATTATTATTAGGTTTTGACTAAAATGGTGGAGAGGAGATATCATCTTCATAAACATCAACAGATAAATGTGACATCATTGTCATTATTAACGAAGGAAAGCAGCTATACTTAAATCCCTTCCCGACAACCATTACCACCTCTACGTGGGTCAATACCGAACTTAAAATATATATTCAATTCGTTTTAAAAAATGACATATCTTTTTATATACCTCTACGTTGGTCAATACCGAACTTAAAATATATATTCCATTCGTTTTAAAAAATGACATATATTTTTTTATACAAACTTAAAGAAATATAGATAATACACGTTATATAAAATTTATAATTTAACTTTGAAAGTTAAAGAGTAGTGACATGTTTTATAAAATTTATAATTGAACTTTGAAACTATCGTATTAGATGTGATACATGTAGTATCTGTTTTGTTGGAATTAAAATATTTGCAATTGATTATTGTTCATGATAATGATATCTTGTACGTGCCTATATCATAATTACCGACACCATTAACTAATTGTTAATCAATATGCGTGATTCTAATTCTCCCCGCAATCCTTGTCGTCATCAACACTACAAGTAGAGGGCAAAATATTTAACATGATCAACTAACTAAAATAAGATTAATTTGCAAGCTAGCTTGAACAATCATGATTAATATTTAAGTCCTACTTTACAAAAGGGTTAACCTAAGAAATTTCGCAAATGCTAGCTTGCTTGTGCGCCTAATAGGACTATAATAATCATGTTTACATATGTCCTACGGGTATGATTCAAATTTTTGGTGTTTGAAGCTTAATGTATAGGTAAGATTTTATGAGTTAGAAATGAGCATAAATTGTGTGCGAATTTGTTTAGTAAAGTTCGAACAAAAAAGTTGAAAATTCCATACTATATACAGAGTATTTGTTTTCAATTGTAGTCTTTTAAACTTCAATCCCGCATTAAATTTATAACAACTTTGCTCCTATATGAAAAATGTTCGGCCAAACATACTTATAAGAGTATGGTGCAGTCGTATTTAAATTGTGTGATTAAATTTTTTGTAAGTACTAAAGATTTAAACTTTTAGAGTTTTATTTTATGTCCTTATAATCTGGTGAATTTGGGGTTGTGAACTACTCGCACGAGTCTTTGGAGAAACGTGAGAGCTTTGTCGTGAACTTGTTTGACTAAGGCAATTAGGAAAGTGATTTGTCCCTTATACAATAACATCAATGGTTAGGCACTAATGCAATTATTAATATCAAGAGATGCCCTGGTTAATTTTCTTTTCTTTTTCTTACACTTAGACAAATAGAAAGGAACAAGAAAAGTGATCTTTTTAGTTGACCTGCCCCAGAAAGTCTGGTGAATTTAGACTCACAATATAAAGTGAAAGGAATCCTATACCTTTAACAATCAAAATTAAAGGAGCTACTGACAATATCAAGAGATTATATTCCTTTCTGATAATCTCACAGCATTTACTTGTAGGATGGAAGTTCAATGATATACCAAACTCTCTTTTCGGATGTAAGTTGTAATTTTTTTAAATGAACAAGTATTTATAGACGGCTGATGTATTTAGCGTAATTTACGAATTACAATTATTGTAAATTAATGAGTTTCGATTTTGCAACTTCATAATCGGAACATAGATTGGGAAACAGAACGCGAAATCAATCAGATAAGTGTAAAATGAGGGGGGGGGGGGGGGGGGGGGGTTGTTGTTGGTTGCTAGTTGATGTTGTGTTGTGGGGGAGAGGGAATAATGTAAGCTTTTAGGGCAGCAGGTTAGAAAAGATGAAGATAGAAAAAAACAGATAGTGCATGAGATGAGATGCTGCTGCTGCATAATTCTCCTTCCTAGCTCCCACTTTGCTTTTAAAAGTTAGTCTTTTCAGGGAGACTTTTAAAGTTGGATAATAAAGTGCCTACCACACACAAACTCCACTCATCATTCTCAACTTCAAACTATATTATAAATAATATGCTACATAAGTGAATATGAACTTAATTCTTAACCAGATAGGTGAGAAGTTACTTTTGACACTTTAGAATTCATGAATAGCTTCATTCGTTACCTCTCAATGAAGGAATAATAAGATGTATTATGGTATTTCCACGTCTAGAAAATTCCATGAGATAAAATTCCTTTTTCTTTATTTATGTTGTTAACGAATGAAAAAAAGAAAATACTACGATAATAATGAAAAACGGATACCGCGGTGCGAAAGGAAAGTTGGGCACTATGTAGGCTTGGCCTCTCAATCAGCCACGGTCCTAAAAGCCAGTGACTGGTCACTGAGTCAGGGTGACTCAGATCATATGGTATGGTCCAACATGTTTGATTATGGTAGTACAATAATATGAGCATATTTTCCACATAAAACAAATGAAAATACAAGAAGTTCTTGCTTTTAGTAGTCAACAGGAAGAGTGAAACCAAGACTAAATTGATGCAATTGGACCACTTGTTTCTGTGATATGCCCATGAATTCAACATTTCAAACAAAGCAAAATTCTTCACAACTTGTTGATATATAGTGCTACTACCACCTCTTAATTTTTCTCACTTCCTTTTCTCTTTTGCTTCTTTGGTGAAAGGTAACTACTTATACTTATATTTCATAGTTATTGCCAGAAGTACATATTCCATTAATCCAACTGATGATAATCCAAAGTGAATCAAGAATACATTGATGTTACATAAAAGGTATAACTTTTTCAACTAGATTGTTAGTTCATGAGTAAGTTGTGTCTTCGGTTCGAATAATTGAGTAGATTATACTCGTATATAGTAAATTGAATAATCAAGTATCTTTGGGTAGTTATCCTGTTTAAAATCCATTTGATTAGTGTTGATCATCACTTAAAGTTGACCATAGACAATGAATTAAAGACAGAACTTAGACTTCTATAAAGTACTAATAAGTACACTGTAATTTTCATATTCTATTCTGAACAAAAGCATAGGTAAGAAGTTCTTTTAACCACTTTCACTTTTTTAGCATCTGCAAGGTGAGAATTTTTTGACTTGACCTTTTCTTTAAACAAAGGCAAAGTTTGGGTCAAAAAATTCTCAAACTACTTAGCTCATACACAGCACAGCAGCAACTCCAATCACTGTAATGGAAAGTTGCATAATCCAATACACAGGTCAAGCTCAATCCACTTCATCATCTTGCTAGCTAGTGTGTAACTGAACTCAGCTTCTATTTGGAAATTTGGTAAGCAATTCCTTGTACTATTCTTCAGTCAAAAACAAGAATAGTAGTAGTGGTATAGTGCAGTACACTTCCTTCAACACCATAAAAATATTATCTTTGGTATACTTTCTTGATTTTTGTGCTTGACTCTCTCTATTGAGTAATAGTTTCTGAATAAAGTAAAGGAAAAAAAGGAGACTGTTTTCCATTTTCAATGCTTGCTCATATCAAGAACTAGCTAGCTCCTTTACCTTTGTTCTCGTTTCCTAGGATTTTGGCAACAAGGGTTCCTTGTTTCCTTGACAAAGATTTCATCTTTAGTTGCTTTACCTTTGTTCTTCTCATTTCCTTGGATTTTTGCAACAAGGGTTTCTTGTTTCCTTGACAAAGATTTCATCTTTATTGCCAATTGAAGAAAGTGTTTGGAAATGGGGAGTAAGTGGAGAAAAGTGAAGCTTGCACTTGGGTTGAATCTCTGTGTGTATGGTCCAAGAAATCTTGCTGCTGATAGTGATGAGGATGATGGACACTCCATGCCGCCGTCTGAGCGGTGGTCCGACGCCGCTCTGCTGTCTCCAACGCCGAGTGACTGGACTTCAGCTCCGCCAACACCAGCTGCTTCCAGTAAGCTCAGGCTTTCCAAGAGCTTCAGTACTAGTAGATCTTTAACAAAGGTTAACTTTTTTTCAGTCCCTTTGTGTTCCGTATTAGTAGGACTAATGAGATTTTTATGTCTCATGTTGCTTGGTGTATGTTGGTTAAAAGATGAGTTTGGGAATTCCAGTTATTTCAATGTGGTGTTCATATGTTTGCTTATTGCAGTATGAAATAGTATAAAAAACCAATAAAAGGGCAAGTAAGTGTTATATGGTGTAATTCTTTTGGTTGAGATGAGAATTTTTAAGGTCTATGTTGATCTTCGTGGTTAAGTGTGCTTTAACAAGTATCCACAGCATGTTGTCTGATGGTGTTTGTTGGAATATGAGTTGGGATTTCAGCTGTGATGAAATATGGTGTCTTTATGTTTCCTTATTGCAGTATGCAATAATATAACGACAATTCTATGGTGAAATTATTACTTGGTTGAGCTGAGAAACTTTGAGTTATACTGGTTCTTCGGTTGCCTGAAGTGTTCATTACAAGTTACATACTATATATACCCAATTTCCATGCATCAGTTCTGGTTTAAGATAATGTTTAGGTTGTCGACATAATCTCGATATGTCATCTGCTTGCTATGGACCATATATTAGAACTTCAGTTTCCTCATTGTGGTTGCTGTTCTAGTTGTTGCAAATAATTGAACATCTGCCTTTTGTAATCTTCGAGTCACTAGCGTAAAACAATGAGAACTATATGTGATGTGACTTTTCTTCGAATGGTCGATGTTTAGTTGGCTTTTATATGCATTGGACTGAGTTTCAATTGATAGTCTGTAATGTATTTCTCATGGAGTATTATATTTCATCGCAGAATGCTTGCTCAATATGTCTGGCATCAATGAGACCAGGCGATGGACAGGCTATATTTACTGCCGAGTGTTCCCATTCCTTCCATTTTCATTGCATTACTTCAAATGTTAAACATGGCAACGAAATTTGTCCAGTTTGCAGGGCAAGGTGGAAAGAGATACCTGTGCAAGGTCCAAACCTCGAATCTCCAATTGGAAAATCATTAAGGAATCCCATGATTTTCCCTCAGAATAATGAATTGATGACAGTGATCCGTCGACTGCCACCTCGCCGCTCCAATTCCAGTCGTCATGTTGCACCAGCCTGTCTGTCCCCTGAGCCAGCGATCTTTAATGATGATGAGTCATTGGATCATCAAATTGAATCTTGTGAGAGAAGCTCTTTGGCTATGGTACATTGTGATGATGAAAGAGAAGTTAATATCAAGACATTTACTGAAGTGCCAGCTGTCCCACATTCCAGTTCGATTGACAGCTTCACTGTATTACTACATCTTAAAGCTCCTGGTTCGAATTCATTCCATGATCCAAAGAGGATTGATTCAACTTTGCATAAATTCTCACAAAATCGTGCTCCTGTTGATCTTGTTACGGTTCTTGACATAAGTGGCAGCATGGCAGGTACGAAGGTTGCATTGCTAAAACGAGCAATGGGGTTTGTCATACAGAATCTTGGGCCAAACGATAGGCTTGCGGTCATTGCATTCTCTTCAACTGCGCGCCGCCTCTTCCCCCTTCGTAGAATGTCTGAAGCTGGAAAGCAGCATGCACTACTAGCTGTTAATTCTTTAATCGCCAATGGAGGAACGAACATTGCTGAAGGCTTGAGAAAAGCTATCAAGACAGTCCAAGAGCGAAAGGAAAAGAATCCTGTTGCCAGTATAATACTATTGTCCGATGGACGAGATACATATACAATGAACAATAGTGAGCAGAGTGAATTAAACTACCAAATTCTCCTTCCTTCTTCCGCTCGCTCTGAAGAAACAACAGATTCCAGAATTCCTGTACATGCGTTTGGGTTTGGAACTGATCACGACGCATCATCTTTGCATTCAATCTCCGAAGTTTCTGGTGGAACATTTTCTTTCATTGAAACTGAAGGCGCGATCCAGGACGCTTTTGCACAGTGCATTGGGGGACTTTTGAGTGTTTTAATAAAGGATCTACAGGTAAGAATTGAGACTGTAGACCCAAGAGTTCGAATTAGTTCTTTAAAAGCGGGAAGTTACCCCAATCATCTATCATCTGATAAACGTACGGGATCGATTGATGTAGGAGATCTTTATGCAGATGAGGAAAGAGATTTTCTAGTTTCCGTAAATGTACCAGCTGAATCGTCGGTTTATGAAACACCACTCTTGGTTGTACGCTGTGTTTATGAAGATCCCTTGAGAAAAGAATCTGTGACAGTGGAAGGTGAGGAAGTTAGAATTAAGAGAACAGAAGAGGCTAGAGAAGAGGTACTCTCTATTGAAGTGGACAGACAAAAGAACAGGGTTCATGCTGCAGAGGCAATAGCACAGGCCAGGAGTGCTGCTGAAAATGGAGCTTTGGCTGGTGCTATTTCTGTACTCGAGAGCTATCGGAAGGTTCTATCAGAGAGTGTTTCGGCTAAATCTTGTGATAGGCTATGCATTGCACTTGATGCGGAGCTGAAGGAGATGCAAGAGAGGATGTCAAGTAGACCTGTATACGAGGCATCAGGAAGAGCCTATATTCTCTCTGGACTGAGTTCACATTCTTGGCAGAGGGCCACAACTAGGGGTGATTCTACAGATGGATCAAGTCTTGTTCAGTCGTATCAAACCCCATCAATGGTCGATATGCTTACCCGTTCTCAGGCTACACTGTAAGGAAGTTCTTCAGCTCAAAGACTTCAACTTGGTCTTTTCTCAGAACCGAAGTGGATATTTGCAGTCAGAATCCCTGAAAACAAACCATTTTTCCTTGCCACCCCTTGGCTCTGAGAACTCACGGTTAGTAAGGAGTGAAGCATGTTATTAAGCCTAGCGTTGCCCTTTCAAGTTCAAGTTCTCCATGGAACGGTACGTCTCCATAGCCATTCCTGAGTGGCTAGTTTTGTAAAGAAATAAACTTGGTAGAGATGCAGTATAGTATATTGGGGGAGAGTTGGGAATAAGAAGAAATGGTAGATGGTTATTGTGGGTGATGTACATAAAGGATAGTATGGTTCTTGGGGGAAATATGGGGAGAGTTTTACTTGAGCAAACTGGTTTGGTTTACTTAATCAGTTTAACCTTTTCTTCTTGTAATGTAAGAATTGTAATCTGTTCTTGCTTTATCAAGTTTCTATGTACTAGTACTGTTTTTCCGTTTGAATTGATATACTCCCTTGCTAGATTCAGTTGATCTGAGCTTAAATCATCACTATGTGTTGATGCTTGTGTTTTTCCATTACAGTCATGATCAGCCAGGGCCATAATATTACAGACTGAATTGAGCCTCATATCCGAAAAATTATTCAGTATCATATGACATAGGTTATCACACCACTTATTATCTGGAAGCCAATCTACATTTGCAATTCCATTCTAGATCACATAATTCGAAAGTGAAGGAGGCAATAATTGAATTTTTTAAAAATGAGTGAGAGTGAGGATGCACTTCAACGCTCATTGATAATAAATAAAAATTAAGTGCATATCACTTGAACATATTCTTTGGGTTTTCTTAGAGCCCAATTTGTGTTGTGTTCACCAGCGCGCTCGGAATGCAAAGCGTCACCAGGTCTGCAGGGCACATGAACACTATTTTCTAATTTTACAAAATGGTCCTCAAACTATTAGTATATATTACTAGACTCATCTCTTGTTCATCTTTAACTATCTATACTTCTGTTTCGAAAACCCCATCTCTATCATCAATCGTCACTAGGGGTGAGCAAAATTGCAACCGGACCGAAATACCAGCCATAACTGGACTGAAAAATCGGTTCTTGGACCGGCCATAACCAACTAGGGCCGGTCCTCAGTATTGGACTATTGGAGATTTCCATATCTCGGTCCTCATCCGGTCCGGGTCAAATAGTGAAAAATCGTGTGTCGGACCAACCAGGACCGAAATTTTGAAGAAAACCGGAAATAATACCCCCATTACCCCCAATCTGCCAAATCGCAATCATATACCTAACCTAGCCCGCTAGCCGCTACAAGCCTCACCGCCGCAATTCACTCATCGGCGTCGGTAATCGCCGCGCCGGACTCGCCCAGGCCCAGACGCCCAGTCGCCAATCTCACATAGTCGCCGCCGTCTTCACTCGCCGCACCACCCATCGCCTCCGTCCGTCCGTCGACCACCAGTCCACCACCCATAGACCACAGCTCCACCACGGCACCACCCATCGACGGTCGACCACAGCTCCGTGTCTCCGGGCCTGGACCGATGCTCAGCCCTAATCGTCACCCAAATTCGGCTCTGTGATTCTTTCTATAATCCTGATTCTCCCTCAATCTTGACTTCACGGCCAACAATTTAATTTGGCCAGACTTGGATTTCGGACTTGATTGAAGGTATTTTTCGCTTTCATTATCGATTGGAGTTTTGCATTTTATTTTCTCATGTGTTTGTGCTTTCTATGAGCTCAATACTTAATCGTGCGCTATTGATTATGCAATTTCCTTATTGTTCATAGGTTCTCTCTTTCGTAGATGCCATTCGAGTAGTCCTCCTTATACGTTTGCTCGACTGCTCCAGCTTCCCTACTCCATTCGATTAGCTGCTGGCTGCTGCAACTCCAACGACTCAAGAAAGATAGGTACCAAAATCACTCAATATTCACTAATTTCGTGTTTCATTGCTTCATTAATTGCGTTGCGCATTCATTGATATTTGATTGGAACGCATTTTCCTTTCAAATTCGATTTCTAGGGTTTTGGATTTTCTTTTAATCAACACTCTTCTTAAAAAATTATTTAGCCCAGTATTAAGTATATTCCTGGATCCGCCCCTGCATTCGAGTAGTCTAATTGTTGCTCTATACTCTTTCTATTTGTGTTGTCTCACCATTGCCGATTATCTATGCAGCTACTTTTACCTCTTTTCGAACATTTCTATGTAAGGCTTTTGATACAGTTGCAATATTACGCACACTCAATTTAAGCAATAACCATGACTTGCTGAGTAGCTGTGACTGCTGATCATTGTAGTGTATGTGACGGGTGAGGATGAATAGTTTGACTGTTTATGCATAGGTGGTAGGCTGGTAGCAGTATACTGAGTTTGTCAAAATCTGAATGTGTAGTTTTAGGAAAAGTGAAGAGGCCGTTGATGGATTCATCATTGGAACTGTGACGTTGATAAATAGTTTTGTTTTGCAGAAATGACAACTGTTCCGACTGCAAAGCATCAACCGAAGAAGGTCGATGGTGGAGTGGCTTCATCAATTGCCAGTTCGCAGCATTCGGCTACGAGATTTAAACGTTGGGGGAGGAGATCACCGTTTCTTAGATATGGTCTGCCGATGATCTCGTTGACTGTGGTTGGTGCACTTGGGCTTGGCCAGCTATTGCAAGGCAGGTTAGTCTTTTTTACTTGTTTCTTTTTGTTTTTTCTGAATATCTTTGCGATCTGTATGTGACTGCTGGTGATTAGGAAGGTCACCAATAAACTATTTTAAATGATGCTTTTAGCTTAATTTTTTACATAGTATTTTTCTTAAAAAGAGAGATTAGATTTCTTGGTTTATGGTAAGATCGGATGTGAAGACAGAGTGGTTCACTTGAGCAATTTATGTTATTAAGAGTTTTATGTTGTCATACCCGTTGTCATTCCCATGCAAATGTAAAATAGGAACTGTATTTGAAAATATTCAATGATGCATTGAGTGCGTTTTGTTTGATTTTGATTCCTGGTTAGTGGTTAGTGCGAGTCCAAGTCCCTTATAAGTCGATGATGCCAAGTGTGTATGTCCTCAAAAGTTGGCCTCACACTAAGTGCTACAGTTTAGATGTAGCTGTACATGCATGTGCTGCTTTCAAATCTGATAGTGCAAAATCTCTCTTTCAGCAAGGATATAGCTAAAGTGAAAGATGACAAGGAGTGGGAAATTATCGAGACTAAGAAAGCACTTTCCAGAACTGGACAAGTGCAGTATAAACCAATAAATATTTCGCTGGAGGAAGAGCTGAAGGTAACATACTAACATTAAGGCTGTCTACTTTATACCGGGGCACATCTGGGTATCTTTATATATACGTGTTCCCCTGCAGGCTTTACAACAAAAGTACGACACAGAAAATTTCGAGTATAAGAAAATCCCTAGGCCGAGTCATGAGTGAGATCAAGTGAAGTTTTGGATTGGCATCATGCAATGTCAAGCTCCAGTGCTAACCAATTGTAAGTGAAGTAGCCTGATCCTGGTCAGTCATACTCGTCCTCATGACTACCAATTTATTTAACTCAAACTTGTTATGGGTTTTGCTAATAAGATGAATCCATCTTTATTTAATCATCCGTCAGATATGATTGTACATAATCCTTTTAGGATCTTTTGTTGTACCAGCGAATCAATTTTGGCCGTTTTTACGAGTTCAAATGCATTGCATTTTTGTTGTTTCTGAATTATAGAATCGCATGAATTGCTTTATTTTCATTGGTTAAACTGGATTCACAAATGTATTTTGCTCAGATTCAAATATGTGTAACCCTTGCCACAAATATTATTTAGTTCCTCGCTAGTAGAAACCATCGTTCATTCAATTCCAATCATAACATGACCTTTTTTGCTAGGATTGAGAATCCATCTTGCATTTAGACTTCAAAACTTACCCACTGTTTACCCCATTTAAGGTTGCACCAGAATAAAATTGTGAGGTTTGACACAGAAATTGAAGCAACATGAACTTTGTAATAAAGAAAACAACCATGACCCAATTGAATTAGCGTTGTGAAATCGATGAAAGCTACATATAAATGGTGAGTTATCTTGTTATTGAACGTATCTTTGTTTCAAATCATTAGGATAAATATTCAATACATGCACTAGTCTCATTCAAATTAAAAAGTCGCATTTTCATATATATCTTGATAAAGGCACTACAAAACTAATGATATCAATATTTGCATATTCATCAATATGCATCATCTATACAAATATAATATTTTCATATTTTAGTACACTAAAATACCACAACACAAAACATTAGAGCAACAGAACATACTGCATTTTAGCACTTGAGTCATTGATCAATATGATCCATCAAATACTACAATGATCACCACAGATACAGTCTTTGTCCTGATAGATATATACCGTCCATCCGCACATGCCACTCGCAGTTATTCTTGTTACAGGGATCCTTTGTCCATTTGGCATTGTAGACATCAAGGCTGGCCGTCTTTTTGCCCCATCTGAATTCGCAGAAGAACAAAGTACTGAATGGGTTTGGGCAGAAACTGAAGTCAAAATTTTGATTCGGTTTCAGCTTATGTTCTCCAAGATCGTTGTCCTTAGATTTGCAACGGGCGGACAAGGTATAGCTACTCGCAGGGAGACGGTTGACTATGTTAACACGGACTTTAGAGGACAGGAAGCAACTCTGTCCGAACTGAATTAGTGTTGCAAGGGCAATGAGAGCTAAACAGAGTTGTTTGTTCTTCATTGCGTTAGACTTTTCTGGGAGAAACAACTCAGAAAAGGGTTTGGTTCTTTGGTATCAAAGTACAAAAAGTTTGGAGAGGTTGATGTATATATATTTAGAATACATCAATGTGATTAGACATATAAAACACAGGGATCCTAAAGCTGCGCAGTATCATGGGTATCAAACGATAAACCTGTAAACTCGGGAAAATTTATATTACAACAACATATCATCTCTTTTATTTCTCCTTAGTTTTTTTTTTTTCTTTTTTTTTAGCTTTCTTACTTTTGTTAGACGTTACATTTAAAAATATTGAACTTACTGGTACTTGACTTTGGGAAAATTTTATTTTTGATACACTAAAACGGCTCTGTCCAATTTCAGTACACTATAATAACATAGACATAATTTTGATACTCCGGTCAATTTCTCGTTTAATTTGATGATGTGGTAACTGAATATATGATTTTCAAGCTAGAAATTGTCAGTATTTTCGTTAAAAGATTTTTTTAAAATCCTAAAAATCAAACAAAATTATAAAAATAATTTTAAACTTATTTACATTTCAATAAATATAATAACTAATATATATATATATATATATATATATAT
>JAYMSP010000049.1:0-102450 GCA_036897095.1 Plantago elongata
AAAATACTCCCTGGAGTCCTTGCTCTTAATGAAGCTTAAACCCTTTTTTTGGTTGCTATCTAATTTTGTGTATCATTTGCAATGTCTGGTGCATGACCAGATCGGATTTCTATAAGTAAAATGTTAGAGCTGGTGTAATGTCAAGAGTGTTATTGAGATTTTAATAAATCATCTACACCAAGATACTGAATTCACTGCAGAAATAAACTAGTGTTCATTTTGCTTATCAATGAGATGTGATGTTGGTGATTAAAAATAAAAAATAAATAAAATTTCGTGATATATGTATTAGCAGATGGAGCATACACATTGCAAATATTATCACACGTCTTCCATAATCTTGACGTTTGAATCGTTAGAGGACTCTATTCTACTCCATTTTTGTTAACTTTGTGAGCAACAAAAGACCTATTGTCTGAACTGATAGACCACAAATTAAGCCAATCCACAATCCCTGTGAGGAAAACACAAAGAAAATTGGTAAGAAGTATTCTTACAAATTCAGCAGGCCTTCTTGTACCTGTGTCAAATTCAAGCAGACATATTTTTGTATTAACCATAGATGTGCCTACCTTGGCATATAGCTTAAACTTGAAACTGAGAAGAGCTGCGATTGGCATGCCTATGCAATAGAAACGTTCCCAAGTTAACCAACATGGCTGCCCGTTGCCACCCACATCCTCTCGCCACTCCTGCATTGTACCAAAGGAATGATTTTTCAGATCATTGTTACAATTACATGATACTATCATACTGGCTTATCAGAGTGAAGTTTAAAACTAACCTGACAAAATTTCCTGAACAAAGTCGAACGATATAGACTAGACAAGCCAGGGAGTCATTTTGCAAATGCATCAATGATCACCGGGCTGTCACTGAAGGATCCAGCCCATACATTATGGAAAAGATCATGCTACGGGCCAACATATAAAGCTAAAACAGCGCAAAGTGCCATCACAATCGTCAGCTTCAAAGTGACAGCCATGGGACGTTTTGCTTGCTTAGGCCTTCCAGCACCCAACTCATTGGAAACTCTAGTGCTGCAGTGAAAGATCACTAGATTCAAAACATAAGGTGATAAGGATATGTGAAACGGATGAAGAATGATATGCGACATATCATATGACGTATCAGTTTGTTTGATTACCTAGCAGCAGTACTGAGGCCATATGCAACCATGTAGCAGATGCCTTCCATACTTACACTGTGAATTATATTACACATGTTCATCAGTTACAGTATTTGTTTGTGTTTTTGAACCTAAACACAGACAACAAACTATGCCTTACCACATTGCAATCAATGAAGTGGAAATTTCAGCATTTGGCATAAGTCCAGCCAACAAAACAAGAACCTCAAAAGCCCAGAACTCCAAACTGGTTTGACAATTAGAGATATAAGTTCAAATACACAAGGGATATGCATAAATGATTCAAACTGTCTGGAGAACAAAATACGCACCAGACCATAGCAGCTGAAGGCAACGCAAGCTTTAAGTTTGAGAAGATGTGACTAAAAGACTTAGGAGTGAATCCATTGCACGTTTGCTCAAATTTCTTTGCCTTAAGAACATACAAGGCTAGCATAAGGACTGAGATCCACAATGAAATCGAAGCTGCCAATGGAGCTCCTCTGTATGCAAGTGAGGTCCAGTTTACTAAAGCATATGTAATACCAACGTGGAGAGCTAGAGGGACTAGTGAACACGTGACTAGGGGTAAAACAACACACTGCGTCTGAAGAAACCTCAAAATATTTTGCAAGAACCCGTAAGCAGAGTCCTGGAATTAGATATTTCATATATAGACCTGCTGATTCTGCTATTTCTGGGTCTTGACCTAGTAAAGTTAAGATAAAATCTGAATAACACCAGAGAAGTGAATGGTAAAGAATAATGATATGATACAGGATGCCTGTAGGTATATTCCTAACATTCTGTACATTCCTGCACCATATCCTTGCCCGCACAATGTTTCAAGCGCACCGCTCAAGCCAACATAGATAAATTCGTACAACTTTAGTTAGTTTGTGAATCTACATAAAGTAGCATTTCTTTAACTTTTGGTTCATATGTAACTGGAGCTACACTAAAGAACAATTTGCACGTATTCAAGAACAACGTCGCCTCTAGAGGTTAAATTCCTGAGGACACTGAAGGTTGAATCAGGCTGCATTATGACACAAGAATCTGCTAGCATTGGTCCAGACAAACACTGAGTAACATACCATGAGAGCTAAACCGGAAACAGAAGCCCAAGAATGGGCGAGGTTGGAGGCAGCAAGTTGATGTTCGCCAAGATGACCAGCGAACATGAGGGAAATAAGAGGAATGAGGTAATAAGCCATATTGGTGAGAATCATGGGCAGGGCAAACAAAATCTAATCCTTGGCCTCATCCACATCGACCACCTCGTTCAGCCACGTTCGTTGGTTGCTTGTTTGTTCTCCAGGAGGGGCTGATTCCGAGCATCATCACAAGACATGATTTTGAGCACGCACCTTGTAGCTAGCTAGCTAAATTTGTTTGTTACAACGGTTGTAAAAACATGTGCATGTAATAATAATGTAGGATCCGTTTGTATAGGATGGTGATATATACTAGTCCTACAAGTTTTCGAGATTTGGGTAATAAATTTGAACCACTAGCTGGAATCATGATTCATTAAAGTTCTTAGGCATGGGAACTGGCCGAACATTGATGTTTCTTGCATTTGGCATCAAATCATTTTGATTTTGAAAAGACAGGGATATGAACCAGTTATAGAATGTAACAATTAATGATGATATCAAGGGCGAAATCAGGAGGAGTTCATAGAATATTTTTATACATAATATTTTTGAACTTCATATGTATAATTCCACACTTACGAAATAGGCATCCCGGTCTTATGCTGGACTTATCTATCTCCGTTTATAGGTTTGATCGTCAAGTTAATCTGAAACTCATACAAAATCTGCATAACTATTCTACTGAATTATGATCTTCATCTTGAAGCACGTATATGTAGTTGTATACCAAGAAACTAGCAAGCTCTAAAATCTAAATCCAAATGAAATCATTGGTTAGGATTTGAGAGAATCACAATTGGAGCAACTTGTACATATGTATATATACATGTCGAAGCCCAAATGTCCAATCCAACCAAAAACCTATATGGTCAGGTCCAGTAATATTGTCACAGCCACAGACACTGGATTAGTACTCCCACAAAGAAAATGGGACTTCCAGAGGGAATGATGAACGACAAAAAAAGAGACTAACTGTAAAGGGAAAAGTGGTTTGAATGTCAATAATTAGAATTTGGAATAGTTACGCTATCTTATAATTCAGTTTAATTCTTTTTAACTAAGTTCAATTTAAATATGTTTAGTTATATTTTATACTACAATTCAATTTAATTAAAAAAATTACAGTTGAAGAGAATAAAACCTTAACTGTATTTTAAAAATTCGAAGGTGTTAGCCGTTAGTATTATATAGCGGAGGCAGATGTTGTTGAGTAACTCTGCTTTACCCAATGAGTTGTGAACTTGTGATAGTTTACTTATAGGGAAAGAATACCAACCTTAGTGGATCCGGACCTTAGAGACTCCCCACTTCCATTAGATAGTGTTCCCATTTGACGTAGGGAAAGAATACCAACCTTAGTGGATCCGGACCTTAGAGACTCCTCACTTCCATTAGATAGTGTTCCCCATTTGACGTAATCAAGTGGACGGGAATGATCCCAACGTGCCACTCTACTCCGATGACACGTGTGAGAGTCTTCTCTACTCACGCTTCGTCTATAAATAGAAGAGTGTTTACTCCTCATTAAGGTTAGCAGCCATTTGCAGTCTCCCTCCCTCCCTCATTGTCTCCTTGTTAATAGGACGACGATCGACATTGATCATCCTACTTGACCGTCAAGCTAAATGTATTAAAACTTATAACCCATTCCCTCTTATTTCCAAGTTCACATAAACAAAAACTTCAGTTGTGAACCCCAATTTCAGGTCCACCTCACCAATTACTCAAGGAGTCAAGGTTATCTTATGAATTGTGTAGCACATGAACAACTCAATCGAGAAAAAGAAAGACACAGAAATTGATGCTGAACTGTGGCATTCTTTGTTCCAAAGAAAAAGAACTAAAGAAGTATTAGTCTGATTCTGATCTTATGTTTTTGTTTTTTGTTTTTTGTTTTTTGTTTTCTTTTTGGTTTTTTCTCCAGAGAATTGACAGATGATGAAGTTGATTGAAACCAATGGTTTCTTTGTCAAAATATAAGCCTTATGTTGAGATGAATACGATTTTTTGCAGTAATGTATTGTAGATCCGAAGCCGTCAATGCAGTAATGTATTGTAGATCCGAAGCCTTGACGGCTTCAGATTTACTGTTTGTTGTATTTCGCTACAGAATACAATGTAGCAGTCTGCGGCTAATAGCTAGCCGGGTATCCATCCGATTAACAACTATGAACTGTTAGTTCATGTCACCTAAGTAGATAGATATTTTGCAAGAAGAAAGGAAGATTGCATTCATGTTTCCTGGATCAAGAACATATATCAGTATCTCTGCAGAAACCGACTAACAGATTCTTAGAATCACAAGCTTAATCCAGATCCAGACAATAACCAGCAGTAGATCGATCAACACGTACGAAACAAGATCGATCAACACGTACGAAGCATAATAATAATCTACTAATCAAATAATTAAGTACATTTGAAGTTGATAGAAGATTGGCAAGACTTGGATAACAAGAGTAGAAGATGAGTAAATTACTTATTCATATCTGATAGAGAGATTTTGATGGGAGTTAGTCTGCCTTGGTTTCTTTCTCTGGTGCAACTTCTGCTTTTTTAGCTGGTGCGGGTGCTTCTGCTTTTTTGGCAGGTGCTGCTGCTTCTAATTTCTTGGCAGGTGCTGCTGCTTCTGGTTTCTTGTCCTTGGGAGTGCCTTTCTTAGGCTTCAAAAAGCAGAAACAAGAGCAACAAGGGCACTGAAATAGAAACTTCATTTGCAAACACCCTCTACCGACTCACTCTACTGACAAATCAGAAATGTGCACTGACAAGTATGGTAAGAGTATGGACTAACTGGAAGAGGGCTTTTGTAAAGTTGGCTTTTCTATACTGTTATGTTACACTAAAGAAACCAACTTTACACATTGGATTCCAGTTCAGTCACTTTCATCACATGCCACCCATCATATGCAATAACACCAAACTAGCTGGACCTCATGGTGGGGTGGGGTGCCCTTTTTTTCAACCTTGATCAAAGTACTATACTGTCTGTGCATACGTTGTGCGGGCCAAACTAGTCAGGTTCATGTCAAGAAACAGAAAAATTACTCTCAAGGGGAGTTAGCTTGCAATCCCGTTTAAGACGTACCAGATCTAGGCAATGCATTTAAGAATAAACCAAAGAAGAGAAGGGAGCTAACATTAGTGGAGATGGGAGAAGTAAAAGTTTCATGAATTACTCATCAAGAAATGAATTTGCCAACATAAAGTAAGTTCACTAAACAATAAACAAGAGGGCTGCAAGATACTCACTTGACAGCACAGGATAGACTCTACTCCTATCCTGGAAATCAGCTGAAATTAATGAAGTTGTCTGTGACAATAAAAACAATATAGACAACTATTGCAGGTCAGATTCAACATTCACCGCAGATATGAAAAGGACTTGCACATTTCCTTTTTAACCCAAGACATTAATCAATTGAGTATCAGTTTCTTTCAGCTGTTCAGCATAATCTTTTCAATACTTTTCTTTATCAAGCACAGTGTTTCTGAATCAAATGAGCTGTACAGCTTGATCAAGGTGCAATGTACCGAATATCTGACATTAAAGATCATCTTATTATAACTTACATCGATCAAAAGCATTTACTTCAGGACTGAATTAAAAGCTGCACGAAGTTCATAGTCGAGATGATTGCTTTATTTGCTTCGAATAATTACCATACTCGTACACGCCCAGGCCCTTTTTCCTACCCAGGCGACCTGCATCAACGTACTGCACTAGGAGAGGGCACGGTGAATACTTGCTATCCCCAAGACCAGCATGGAGGACTTTCATGATTGATAAGCAGACGTCAAGTCCAATGTGGTCAGCAAGTTGTAATGGGCCCATCGGATGGTTTGTTCCTAGCTTCATTCCTGTGTCTATGTCTTCTTTCGTTGCCACACCGGTGTAGAGGGTGTAAAATGCTTCATTTATCATCGGCATTAGAATCCGGTTCACAACAAACCCGGAAAAGTCCTGAGAGCAAATCACTGTCTTGCCCAACCTGCAAAACAAATTGATCTGAGACGTGGGAAATGCTGGTGATATGGTTAACTTTCCATCCAGGATTATCCCTTTTGTTTTCTTGTCAACCTCAATACTGCCAATAACCCAGGTATATGAAAATGCAACGGAAATAACGAAAGCTACTCTGTTCCAATTTGAGCTACACAATAAACTTCTCCTAGCTATTCTGAAAAAACTATTGTCCAAGTGTAATCTTCTCAAGAACCTTCTGAAGCTCTATCAAGTATAAACTTAAACATATATCCAAAGAATTCAAATACGAATTTGTTCTAGTTCAGGTATTTTGAAACGACTGATTCAGGAAAAATCATGGAATAAGACGTTTGCAGAAATGAAAGTCATGTACATCCCCAATTACATGAAGTCGAACCAATTTATAAAACAACCAAATTATGCAAAAGAATAACCGATTAAATAAAGAAATGAAAAACAAATAAGTAATTGAAAAACAGTGCTTGTTTCTGTACCTCTCTGCCAAGAGTTTAGTTGCATGAAACGTATGATCAGATGTATTAGCTCCTCTGATTATTTCAACGAGCTTCATTACAGGCGGAGGATTCATAAAATGCATTCCTATCACCTGCAGACGAGGAAGGTTTAAAACTGTAGGCAGGTACAGAAACGAAAATTGCTTCAGCAAACAGATACTGTTAAAAATCTGGTAGTTCTTTGATTGCTTGAGACAATTTTGAACTGGCCTTACAACATGCAGAAGATGACATAAGCAGATAAACAAACACAAGTCACCAACACATTCAAAACGTGCAGAGATATGATTGATGGCAAGACTTTTGTCAAACCTGTTGTGTAATTGGAGATAACTGTAATAGACAACTACATAGGATAAGATTTTAACAACTGAAAGAAGTTGTGTGCAAGAAATTCAAGATCTGTCAGTATCTTTCAATGTTCTGGAGCTACCAACTGAATACCTCATTTAGCACACAAGTAATGAACGGTGGGCAAACCAATTCTTTGTTGTTGTGGCACCCATGAGGATTTAAGATAGCTTGTCCAGCATCAATTGGTACACCACTCATCAGTACACAGACTGAAAGAGACACAGTACGGGTCCAATCTGAGAGTATCATGAAACTAGCAAGGGAAATTGGTGCCCTATCTTTGCTTCCTGAGTCAAAATCTTATGCAGGATAGTTCAGGCCCCCACCATATGGCTCAGGAAACACCACATTGTAATTACCAATCTGTAATTAATGCACCACATTCGCTTCACGGCAAGTGCGAACACCTCACATTGCACTCTCATGGAGTCTCTATAGGCTTACAGTTCTACACACTGATGACAGGATTACCAATCGATATTGGGAATTTATCTTGGAATCGATCTTGGATGCTGCAATAAAAAAGACTGGTGACCTGGTTTTCCAAACACATAATTATGTGCTAAATCTAGTATTCACTTACTAACTGTATCACAAGACACCAACAAAGCTTGTAAATTGATAATACCACCATTTGGCCAGGGGATCTGATGCAAATAGGCACTAAGAAGTCTATTGAGGGACAGCACCCTTTAAGGTCAACAAACGGACAAGTGGCCTACATGACAGGCTAATACTTCCCATTGGAGACCAAGTCTATTGAACTTTATTTCTTTAATGCATAGGGAACAAAGTGGAGCAAAAAAAACAAATGGGCCACTACATCTATTGATACATAACAGTACAGCTTTGGTGTCATGGGAAGAATAGGTTAATGATGACAAGGATTGAAGAATCTCTGTTTTCAAAGATAAAAGAGGTATCTATAAGGTGTGGGTGCTGGTTGGTTTTTAGATAGCTCGAGCAGAGTTACTTTGTTTTAAACGAGCCACAGAATCTGTATTAGAAGTTTTGAATTATTAATGTAACTCCCTGGAATCAGAGCATGCATCCTTGGCGTATAAATTAAGGTTTGAACTCGGCAGAATGACTTTGATAAGTGTTTAAGCATGCTGAAGTAATTATCATTATTCTGTTCTTGTTTTAAGCCCAGAAAAATCTAGGCCTTCGGTGCTTGTGGTGTACTATGTTTACAGATGTGTTGTTGGATCTACGTTCACGTGGAGTGTCTCAAGGCAGCTAGAATTTGTACTTAAAATGTTACTTGGAAAAAATTATTTACTTTATTCCCAAAGATACTACATGACCACAAACAGTGAAGAGTGTAAATAATGTAGTACTAGCGTGTACACCATCAAAGGTCACCCATATTTTAATTGTTACTGCAGGTGTGTATCCATGAGGACCATGACCTTGTTGCTGAAACAAAACAACCAGAGACAGGCTCTAATCATGAACTTGTTTTTGTACCTGAGGGTGGTATTGATGTATACACAAGTTCAAATTTGTATGCAAAATTAACAACCGCTTTCTAATAATCCCTAAGAGTCCAAGACACTTGAGCTACCACTATAACCCATGTACCAAAGTCAAGCTCTGTAGTCTGTAAAATATGCATATGTATATCATACATATGTAGCTTCTCAAAAACAAAGACAAAAAAAGAAAAGAAAAATCATATGAAATGACCATTATCTAGTAACTTAACTGATCATTGGGAAGGCAAACAATAATGGCCAAACCAATACTGAAAAGCCAAAGCCCAACGGTTTACTAGAAATACATAAAATGACATCTTCATCTATCATAATGTGATGGTCTCAGAAACAAGCTCTATTTCTCTTATCCTCGTCTATAATCCCAAGATCCATTTGACGCTTATGTTACTCTGTATCTGATCATAATCTAAACGAGAATGTCTTAGTTGAGAGCATGCTCGAAATGTAGCATATCAATAGGGCAGACATATTTATTTGGACTTTTTCTTCCAGGTAGCATGCATGCATGAGTCTATGCACAAGGCTTACATTGAAACTGAATTTAAGATATCACCACCAAAATAGTATCTTAATCACAGACCAATGAATAAGACTATTTACAATGTTCATGTACCCATATTTTACAACAAAGCCAACCAAAGTAGATAAACCCCTACTTAGAATCAATGCACGCCATGCAATATCAACCATTATAGTCTCGACCATATCTAACATAAACTTAAGATTATTCAACTCGAAGAAGTTCGTTTTTCTTTGACATAGAATTTAAGTTTACAGTAAACCGACTTCATTAACATATCGTGTTCTAAATAAATGTAGCTACTAGCTACGTGTATCTTTCTAAACTGGATTTCAAAATGTAATCGTCAACCATTAGCATAAATCAAACATTGTACTGAAATCAAAAGAGAGCGCAAACCTGGCTAGGCCGGCTGGTTGCAGTTGCCAAACGCGTAATCGAAATAGAGCTGGTATTCGATGCCAAGATAGCTGAACTCTTAACAATGTTATCCAATTGAAGAAACAACTTCTTCTTAACCTCCTCAGACTCCACAATAGCCTCAATCACAATGTCCACAGAGCGAAAACCATCCAAACTTGATGTACATATCAAATTCTTAATAGCTTCAGCACCTTTTTCCTAAACCGAATCGGAAAAATCAATCTTATATCATCAGAATTCACATCCAAGCTACAAACATAAAATTACACATACGGAGGGAAATGGAGAATTGAACTAATCTTGAGTATACTACTAGTTAACAATCATATTACTAGATGATATATGTGCAGTTAAAAATAGTAACTTTGTGCAATCCCTAATAGGTTGAGCGAAATTGGAAATTGGGAAAATCAAACATACTACGAACTACAGACACAAAATTGTAGATGTAAAAAATACGACCCTCAAAAAGGGCCCGGCAGTGCGGATTAGTCGACTGAAGCGGATACCAACGAGAAATCAAAAAAAAAAAAAAGACACAAAATTGGGGAAACCCAATAAGCAAGAGAACGTAAAAGATGATGAGGGTAGGAATAAAGAAGGGACCTTGGAGAGTTGGTTTTTGGAGACGAGGGTTTGGATCCTGGAAGAGATGGAATTGTGAGCTTTGGAGAGGGCTTGAGGATCGGCGTCGTGGAGATAAACTTGGAGGCCGTTGACAGCGCAAAGTTGAGCGATTCCGGAGCCCATCTGGCCGCCTCCAACCACCCCTACACACCGTATATCCGCCATCTTTACCAACTCGACACACTCTGTAAAAAATTTGATTGGTAGTATTTATTGGACTTGTATTGATTCAGTACAGAACAGAGCATTGGGAAGTGTTCATCTTCTATTCATCATTGGAAAGCTCAACATGGGATAGGACCAACTTAACTACTGATCTAACGGGGCACACCAGGCACGGTCCGCAACGGTCCATCGATTTTAAAGTCTTTTCCGGTCGATTAATCACAAATTCAATTCTTAATAGTGATAGATTATTTCTAACCATTTTATTTATATTGTTCTTCATTATTTACTTGACATTTTTCAATTTTCAATAGTAATAGATTATTAGATTATTTTTCAACCATTTTATTTATATTATTTTCTACTATTTACTTGACATTTTTCATTGTTTCTTTATGATTCAGTAACATTTTTTATTATTTCTCTTTTTGTTAATGTTCTTTTAGTTTACATTTCACAATCATATTTTATAAATACTTAACTTTATTTCATTTAACTCTGTTTCTTTAATTTTTCTATTCAATGATAAATTCATTTACTTAATATACTTAAAAAAAATTATTCAATCTAAACAAAGCTATATTATATCTAATTCCTCCCGTTTATGAATACATAATTTAAAAAGTCATAGTCTAAACATTGTTCTTTGCTATGTGAATTTTGAAAACGTAATTTTCATTAGTCATTAATAATGAATTTTTTCATTAAATATATAGTAAAAAATTCGCTACCTCTGACATATATTTCTGCTTCCGTCTCTGAGCACACCCACGAACACAGACAGTAATGTAAAAACCAGAATCAAAATTCATATAAGTGAAATTCCATATTTGAGGGAGAATCCGCTTTTTTACTAGATTTTATATTTTGTTAGATATTCAGAAACTAGCGGAGGCTTTTGCTTTTTTTAGCCTAAATTTCATTTTGTGGGACATCATTGTGCTAGCTTATAAATTAAGATTATATTATTTTCAACTGAAATTTATTAAACTGAATTGAATTGAACTGAACTGAATTGAAGTAAATTATAAATTATAATTATAACTAAGCAGTACTTAACTAAATAAAACTAAATTGAAATGATTTTTAGTTGAAGAGAACATAGCCTAACTCGTCATGTGATTAAATAGGTACTTTGAACCGTTTATGTTTTTTCATTTGATGATATGAAAGTTTTCATTTGGACCTCAAAAATAAAAATAAAATAATAGTGACTAAATTATAATTGAGTTGTTAGATTTTATTTTTTTATAAAGAATTAAAATTGAATAGGATTTTGTAGGGTTTTTGTATATAGCTTGTGTAATAGATCATAATGATTGGTGTATATATAATGTGATTTTTATTGAGATTTGATAAAATATATTTGATATTTATTGGTTTTAGAATTGTTAGAATGCGATGAAATTATTTGATATTATTTATATAATGGAATAATATTTTTGGTGACGTGACAAGAAAACGTGGGAGAGTTAGAATATCTACTGGCGTGTGTAAGCTAGAATAATTGAGTTAGTAACTCAGTGGGTTTGGGCAATTCAATGAAGATTTTTAACGGGTGGGCAAATAAAATTTAGGGGCTGATTGACCAGGCATTTAAATACTCCATTTGGTTCGATGAACAGTAATTTGGCCTAAATACACTTCAAATACCCCATTTCAATTCCATTATAAACACAATTTCACCAAAATCTCATCCAAATGATCATTTGAATGCCATGTCAATCAGCCCCTTAGTTTTTTCTCAATCACAATTGAGCTAGAATTGTAACACAATCACCCCGCTCGTAATAATGATAAGTTGTAGACGAATCTAAGCGTTCGAAAGGACTTATAAATAAAATTCATCAAAATGTTCGATCAACGTTTAAATTAAAAAGAGAAATAGGAATCATTTGTCTGGAATGATTAATATGGTGGCATGAAAAGTTTTTGCTCTGACGAAGTAAGCAACTTTTATGTATATGTACAAATCGTACGCTGTAAAATTTTGGTACCCCTTACGTACACAATGGACATCCATGTGTAAGTGTCTACTCCCATCTATTTTTCATTTTAAGACAATCTAAAAAATACTATCAAATCATGTGTAGAGACAAGAGATTTTATTTTTTCTTATTTCATTCTAAAATTCGATCTCGGAAAACCGAGTAATGCTAATTCGATCTCGGAAGATCGTTCATACTTGTATTGTACATAAATCAATCAATCCAACCTTAACCAATCGTTATTTGCAAGTTTTGAACGAGTGTAATTGTTGGTCGTCAATCCACCATCCTTAATCGAGAATTAATTAGAAGATCTCTGAACTAGCTAGTGAATTAGATTGGTAGGTTTTACAAAAATCTTGAACTAGACGAACCTATATGAACGAATTCTAATCACAAAAGTGAACACGCAAAACAGTCACATAACTACCGTGTTCATAGTGATTTAGCTATTCATATGTAAAACTTCAGGTATTGATCATGTTAAACATAAACAGGTTGATAATCATATGCAAGCTCATATAATTCGATAACAATAGCAAAAATGAATCATAAAGAGATAAACAATAGAGAATTATCAAATATTACTAGGAATCGGTATCAATCCTTCAACAATGATGAAAACCAAGCTCCAATAGTGTATCAATGTCAAAGTATGAATATATATGGAGCTAGAACTTGGTTAAAAAGAATGTACGAAAGAAACGTACTAATTCTAAGCTAATAACTAAAACAAAGGCGCTAGGAATCGACCCTCGCCACGGCGAGCCTTTCTCCATCGAAGATATATAAGTCTCGAGAAATCTCACCACGGCAAGCATCTTCAAAACAGATTCCTTCGCCCTTTTAGCACAAAATGATGGCGACTTCAATGACCCTCCAAATCAAGACTTCTCCACTCGAACCAAGTCTCGTAAAGTCATCTTTTACTCCGAAATGCACCAAGAAGTCAAAAGCCTACAAAAATACAAACACAATACCAAACACAAAAATGAACAAAACACTATGAAATTACAGACAAAGAACAATAAAGACTGCTAGAAGGACCTAGATATTACTCTAAATTATCGTCTCTATCAATCGACCAATTGGAAGTTGATTTGCGTGAATTGAGATCTATTGGTGATAGTGATATGAAGTCTGAGCTTTGGTAAAATGCATGCTAGTCACAATGAGGTGAAAGAGATGCCCGTTGAATTGCTTCGTCGAAATACAATGAGGATATCAGATCAAAATTAGGCACCCGTAGCATCAATTAAACGTGGGCGGTAATTTCTCAGCTCATACTCGTGTTGTAGTGTCTACGGAGATTATGAATGCTATGCTTGATAATGCTGGATTGAGTTAGACATTGTGTGAAATCTTATATGTTTAATCTTATGAGCGATGTGGATATGGTGGTTATGGCTGGTATGTACTTTGATGGTCTGATGGAGCACTACAAAACCGTATTATGAATAACATTTATGGTAGAGAGGTGATTGCTTGGAATAAATTTATGGAATTGTTGGTGTGTAGGTTTGTTTCGGCAAAGCCTGATAACTTGATCGGTGATTTTATTAAGTTGAAATAAATTAGTATTGTGGATGATTATGTTTGTAAATTTAATGAGCTCAAATCGTAAATAAAGCATTATTAGAAACATTTGGATGGGGAATATTGTTAATGGCTTCATTAATGACATGAATGGTGGAGTAAGGCATATTGTTTAACTATGAGCAATCAAGAATTGTCAAAAACTCAATTATATATCCAATGAAGAATTATCAGAAAAATGTAAAGAGTGAAAATAGGATTATTTACCATATTTATAAGAGACACAAGGATAAAAAGAGTGAACGGTTAAAAATCAAAATGTATTCTAATTTATATACTTTCTTGAAAACATTTGATTTTTTTGACTTATGGAGATAATGCATCAAGGCCAACGATTGGAAAATTTAGGACTTAACTCTTCAAAATAGAATTGACATGAATAGTGTATCGTTTGGATAAACGTCGATGTCATTGAGCAGACATCTGCATCAACGATATTAAATTCATTAAGAATTACGGGCCAGTTGGATTTACTAGTGTTGATTAGGGCGTGACTAATGAACTCCGTTATAATTGTATATTTAACTTTTATATTTGCAACAAAAGTGAACAAAAGGTACGGGTGACCTACCGTTGCTAATGTGTCGTAACTAATCCAATCTTTTCTTGTACTGGTCGTTACAAAATCTATCCAACAATATCTTAGCGAACGCCCAATCAATGAAATCCGTACATATATTGCACATGTCTAATCATGAGTGATGTCGAATAAAAGTAATTATTGTATATCTAAACTTTCTAAGAATGAATAATGTGACCTCATAACATATGCATGTATTAGTGTAAACTAACATTGTATACGAGTGAAATATAATTCATCCGTCTCGAATTTAATTTCTTATAATTCATTTTAAATATTTAATTTCAACTTTTCATTCAAATGAGAAATATTTCTTCTACTCTATTTACTATCTATTACACTTTATTCACTATATTTTCTAACTTTATCAATTTTCTCCTATATTCAAATCCTAAAAAGTTGAAATTGGGACGGTAGACTGCATTCCATTGCATCTGCGGTGTAAACCGTAATATACGGAAAATAAATAAAGACAAAAATCTAATTTAATAAAAATGACTATTGTGGGGATAAAGACAAACTTGGGTATTGACAATGGAGTAATCAGTCAGAGGTTGCGTCATGTGTGTGTTGTGAAAACAACTGTGAGATGTGTAGAGACATTAATGTCAAGAAAATCTATTCCTATTCCGATTACTCCGCATATACTATTATAATCGCCTACTTGAATGATCATTTTTATTTTTCATATTGGATTCAACTTTTTACATTTTTTTTAATAACTTCCGATTTATATTTTCACCATCTCTTTATTACTTTATTCGTCATCTATCATCGTCTTGCTCTTAAAGTATATACTTTGTATGCGTGAAGTTTAATTCGAAACGGAATTAAGGAGCAATATATTTAGGGCTGTTTGTTATATAGTTGGAGTGGTTATCTCTCTACTTAATCGAATATTTTATATATGAAAAATTTAATTTTAATTGAAAATGACCACTCGAATTCCACGTCAGTTATCATTTTATATGTCTATAATTGGTTTGTGCTGCTTCTGGGGAAAAAAGTCAGCCCTTTGTGTCATCATTTCAACCAGTCTTTTGTCCATAACACACCTTTGAATTGAATTTGTTTACCACAAACACCGTACTACAAAATTCATACCTTTCTTCACTACTTCTACAAGAGTTGCTCAACTGCCCTTTTTTCCCGTGTCTTCTGTCTTTTTCTTTCTCACACACACACACCGTTTCCTGGTTTTCAGAGGAAAATCAATAAAGAGAAAACCAAGTGAGTAATTTCTTTTCTTTTTTTACCATCTACTCTTCAAGATTCTTGATTTTGTTGTGCTATGTGTGATTATGAGTGCTCAATTTGTAGTAAAGGAGCATGCTTTATTGATTGTTTTCGTTTGATTTGATCTCTCTGTTCACAGTATTGTATACTGCTAATTGCTCCATTTCTGCTAAGGAATCTACTTAAGGTAGCACTTTGGCATGTGGGTTTTGGAAAAGGAAGGTCTTTTTTTTTTTGTTGGTTCTTCAATTATGCCTGCAAGTTGTGAACTTGGGATCTGGGAGCTAAGAACTAAGCTTTAGTAGCAAAGAAGTTCAGTTTATTTTACCTTTCTAGTATTTTTTTTGTGGTGTTTTGGGATATGGGTGTGAAGTTGTATTTGATTTTTATGTTAATAATGCTGTTTTGATTAGTGTGTTACTGATTTGCTGTATCATTACGTTGTTAATATAGGGTTCTGATAAAAGAAAATTATATTGGGAGTTCTATTTTCAAGTGGGAATCTCAAGGTTGTGGTTTGTTGCTTCAGTGCAAGGCTGGTAATTTTGACCTCTTATTTAGTAATCAGTGATCACCTTGTTTTTATATAAGTATTGAAAATTCAATTTTGTTTCTAGGGATTGGAGGCCATGTGGGATTGCTTCAATTAGAAGGTTTCTAGATTTTGGATCCTAGTGATATCCAAGAAAAGTTGCTGTGGTGGTGTGATCGTGATATCTTGTACTCTTAGAAGATTGCAAAAGCTACATCTCTTGTTGAATTTGAACAAGTTTCATGGTTCTTGTGGGGCTTGATCTGAGCTGGTAATCACTCCCTTCTGGGTGGTTCAGTTATGGTGGAACGGGAGTTTATCGTAACCACTCTCCCTAATGTGGGATTCTTAATTTGTCTGTTGTTTTTGTCTTGGAGTGTTACAAGTGATTCCCAAAAATGCCACCCGGATGATCTATCGGCTTTGAAGGAATTTTCAGGCCAACTGGTCAATGGCTCGGTGAAGTTATCATGGTCTGATTCTTCAGATTGTTGTGAATGGCACGGTGTGTCATGTGAAGATGGTGGTAGAGTTATGGGGTTGAACTTGTCAGGACATGGCTTGGAGGGGAAGGTGATCGATTCTATTGGCAAATTGGATCAATTGAGATTTCTTGATCTTTCACACAATTTACTTGAAGGTAGTTTGCCGTTGAATATCTCTAATATGAAGCTTCTGGAAGTTCTAGATCTCAGTCACAACCAGTTAGCTGGACCAGCATTTGAAGCTATTGCCGGTTTGGAATCAATTCAATGGCTCAACCTCTCTGCCAATGAATTTACTGGAAGCTTGAACCAGTTTGGGATATTTACGAATCTTGTTGCTATGAACATTAGTAACAACTTGTTTACTGGTGAACTCAACTCTGAGAACTGCAGTTTGTCGGAGAGAGTTCGTGTTCTGGATTTATCATTGAACCGCATTACCGGCAGACTTCAACACCTGGAAAATTGTTTTGCAGCTCTCCAGCAGCTCCATCTGGATTTCAATGATCTTTCTGGAGATCTTCCGGAAGATATATACTCTTTATCTTCTTTGGAGCAGCTTTCAATTCCGGCAAATAATTTTTCTGGCCAGTTAAGTCCAAAGATCAGTAAGCTTTCCAAACTTAAAACCTTCATTTTGTTTGGGAATAGTTTTTCTGGTTTACTACCTAATGTGTTCGGGAATCTTTCTCAACTGGAGCTGTTCGTTGCACACTCGAATGGCTTCCTTGGTTCGCTACCTCCAACTTTGTCACTCTGCTCTAAACTCCGGGTGCTTGATCTTCGTAACAACTCCCTTTCTGGCCCGATCGATCTTGACTTCAAGGGGTTGCCCAATCTCTGTACCCTTGACGTAGCCAGTAATCATCTTAATGGATTCTTGCCTCCATCACTATCTAGCTGCCAAGAGCTGAAAATTTTTAGTGCTGCTAAGAACAAGTTTATTGGAGAGATCCCTCAAAATTATGCAAACCTTTCATCTCTCACATTTCTTTCCCTGTCAAATAACACTCTTCGGAACTTATCCAGATCCTTGTCTGTACTGAAAAATTGCAGAAATCTGTCCACCCTTATACTTACTCGAAACTTTCATGGTGAAGAGATTCCACATAGTGTGGGTGGGTTTGAAAGCTTATTGATTTTTGCGCTTGGAAACTGTGGCTTGACAGGCCAAATCCCGAATTGGTTATTAAATTGCCGGAAGTTGCAAGTCCTTGACTTGTCCTGGAATCATATAGAGGGTAGTATCCCTGTCTGGATTGGTCAGATGGAACATCTGTTCTATTTGGATTTTTCCAATAATTCTTTGTCAGGAGATATACCAAAGAGTATGACAGAGCTCAAGAGCCTCATTTCTGCGAATAGCTATGCTTCCAGTCTGAATACTTCATCAGGCATTCCCTTTTTCATCAAGAGAAACCAGAGTGCCAGTGGCTTGCAATACAACCAAGTTTCGAGTTTCCCTCCATCCATATTATTGAGCAATAACCGGTTGAATGGATCGATTCGACCCGAAATTGGAAAACTGAGACAGCTTCATGTCTTGGATCTAAGTAGGAATAACATAACGGGGACAATCCCAGGATCCATATCAGATATGGTAAATCTTGAGACATTGGATTTGTCTTACAACGGTCTTAACGGATCAATTCCTCCGTCCTTCAATCAGCTCACTTTCCTCTCGAAGTTCAGTGTCGCTTATAATCACCTTCAGGGAGCAATTCCAGCAGGGGGCCAATTTCTTAGTTTCCCGAGCTCAAGTTTCGAAGGCAACCATGGCCTTTGTGGGAAATTCTTTTCTCCGTGCATTACAACTAATCTGGGTCTCCAACATCCTACCCCCTCTGGCTCAAGTGGTAAGTTTGGTCGAGGAAGTATACTTGGAATAACGATCAGCATTGGAGTTGGAATTGCTTTACTCCTGGCCATTCTTCTTCTTAGGATGTCACGCAAAGATGCAGGGGCACCAATTGTTGACATGGAAGAAGAGATTGGCTCTGGGCCTCGGTTTTCAGATTTTGGCCCTCCGAAGCTTGTGCTTTTCAAAAATGCAGAGTGCAAGGATCTAACCATGTCAGACATCTTGAATTCAACAAACAACTTTAACCAGTCTAATATCGTCGGATGTGGAGGATTTGGTTTGGTTTACAAGGCTGAGTTACCGAATGGTACAAAAGCTGCTATCAAAAGACTTACTGGGGACTGTGGGCAGATGGAACGTGAATTTCATGCGGAAGTTGAAGCTCTCTCCAGAGCACAACATAAAAACCTCGTATCACTTCAAGGATATTGCCGTTATGGGAGTGACAGGTTGTTAATTTACTCCTACATGGAAAACGGCAGCTTGGACTATTGGCTACACGAGAGAGTTGATGGGAGTTCACCTCTTACGTGGGAAACGAGATTGAAAATAGCTCAAGGCTCAGCTCATGGGTTGGCTTATTTGCACAAAGAGCCAAATATAGTTCATCGAGACATCAAAACGAGCAACATTCTCTTAGATGCGAAGTTCAATGCTCATTTAGCCGATTTTGGGCTTGCTCGTTTACTTCATCCCTATGATACTCACGTCACGACAGATTTGGTTGGTACATTGGGCTATATTCCTCCAGAGTATAGCCAGACACTGACTGCAACTTTCAGGGGTGATGTGTACAGCTTTGGTGTTGTACTTTTGGAGCTAATTACGGGAAGAAGACCCGTTGAAGTTTGTAAAGGAAGGAATTGCCGAGATTTGGTGGGGTGGGTATATCAGAAGAAATCTGAGATGAAGGTAGAGGAGATATTTGACTCATCAATGCAGCGAGACAGCGATTCTGAAAAACAAATCATACAGGTACTTGGTATAGCTTGTAAATGTATTGACCAAGATCCTAGAAGGAGACCCTCAATTGATGAAGTCGTGTCATTGCTAGACGCGATTGAGATAGGAAAAGCCTGAGAATTAAGTCCTATATAGTTCTTTTTCTTTTACTTTTTTCCCCCAACAAATACTTTCTTTATGAATGTTTGAGTTAAAAATATGATCCATGAAATCCAAAACTTCAGTTCTGTGTGAGCATGCCTGAAAGCTGGATATAGGGAACAATGATTTAGTTCTTTTTCTCAAACAAGAATCTTGTCTCCTGCATATGAATAGAGTGAATTTTTCTTTCCTTTGCTTCCTGTTGTCGTCTTCTCATATGTGGTACTCCGATAGCTAATACTGCTTTCAGATAGAGTTAATTGTAGTGAAGTAATGCTTTTATGTGTTCTGAATCCTTGCATGTTACGCTCTTTCTCATGGAAATGCTGAAGCTTCGTGTTTTATTTTCCATGTTTGTCTGTAATTGACAAATGATGAGCGTCTACATATGATTATTGAGTTTGTCTAGTTTGTTTTCTCGTACCATGTAAGTTTAAGCCGTGACCTCTGAATCCACGATGCTATGTTAAATCCTATATTGGCTACATATATAACATGCACTATGTTCTAGTCACTTTACTGAGCAACAGTTCCATGAGCAGCACAGATCCTGTTGTATCCATGCTGTTTTGGTTGCATGATGGCCGTCTTACATGTTCTAGCTAGTTCTGTTTTATTTTTTTATTTTTTGTTCTTCGTGAAAGTCGTGTTCGTATATGTCTGCTGCAACCAAGAATAGACCAAGGGGACAGTGAAACGCATCTGGGTATTTCAACCATTTGGTTGGCTTAGCAGAAGTGAGATGTCAAGTGTTACCTACCCCATAACAATGGTTACCAAATATAGAGGCTTCTTTCTTTTGTTTGTTTGCCAATTGCAATCTGTTTTGTTGGACTTTTGACCATTTATATGAATCATCATGCAACATGTGATCGAGGATGCTTAAAGTGACTTTTGACCAGTGATTTATGTCTACTACTATTGATAGGACAGGAATGGATCTTTCATTTCATAGTTGCCCTTGGTTCAAGTAACTTTTCACTTATTAATTTGTTTTTGTTTTTTTCTTTGGCTCCAGACAACATTTAGGGGCTGATTGGTATATAATTTGAATGGGTATTTGGATGAATTTTGGTGAAATTATATTTGAAATGGAATTGAAATGGAAGTATTTGAAGTGTATTTTAGGCCAAATCACTGTTCATCGATCCAAATTAACCGATTATAATTGTATGTCAATCGGCCCCATACATTTCCACTCACAAATTTTCCTAAGCTTTTTTGGGTTGGTAAAATGCATATTGCTTTTATAAACTTAAGGGTAGTATCTCTGGGGAAGAAAATGGTGAATTATAAACGGTACCCTTTGAATTTGGGTTAATAACAAATTCAACCTTCAATTTGACACAATTACATTCAAGTTCTATTTTGAATTGACCAACTAGAATTAAAATGAAAAAGAAAATTAAAAGGACTTCATTGCAGTTTACAAGTTTCATTTCATTGTACATTTGATTCATATATCTTCATAACTTACAAAAATAGTTCATTAAATAGCCCCGAAAACTTTATTTTTCCAAATATGCCCTCATCAGTATAACAGTCTTCAGCATAGATGGACGTGGAGGTGTTCAGCCACGAAAGTGCTTCTGCCATCCTTCATCGGCGGAAGTAGTCTGGAGCTTACATGGAGGAAGCTCAAATGGAAGCTTTGTTAACAAATAGCTTCCATGGAAGCTTCGATATGGATCTTTCTCTCCCATTTTTTGAATTATGGTGGTGGCATTGTGAGTTGTGGTATGGTTGTTGGAGGTGGTAGGGAAGAATGAGGTGGTGGTGTGTGAAGAAGAAGAAGAAGGGTATACATTTTTTTGGGGATTTTTTGATAAGGAATTGAAAATGTTAGGTCTATTTTGTATTAAAGTAAAATTAATTATAGAATTATATGGATAAGATAAAATAGGTTAAAAAGTTAGACTCTTGAGTTTGGATGTAAAAATCAAGTTCATCAAGTGTAAATCTCTAGATGATTGTTATAGTTTGAAACTAATATTAACCTGTGGCGATGTCACGTATTGTTTACTTTTAATAATTAAAATAAATGAAATTAAAAAATAAATTTATTAATAATAAGATAGTTCAAATTACTTGTAGCCAAGAGAGTCAAGCCGAGACATTTCGTACCCAAAAGGTTACTGGTTTCGATTTCTCAAAATATGTGACTATTTCTCTATATAGAGAATGATTGTAGTAACTATATATATTGACGTTAAAATTATCTAAAAAAGTATTGTATTCGGACAAATGAAAATCAATAGCTAATTCATAACATAATAAAGCTGAAAAATCTCCCAAATTTCCCTTATGACTTTTTGGAATATAGTTTCACTCGTATAACATTCAATCTCATAGTCGATGTTACAATGGTCACATTCGATGTAATACGTACATGGAAACTTTGGAAGCGTGTGTATACGGCAATATGGTCGCACGTTAATTGTCTAGTGTAGTAACTAGCAAGCAATGATTTCTGTTGTTGATTTTTAAACATAAATAATATCTAGCAGCTTCTCGATATTGCATTCCATTGGAACTTGAAAATAAGTTCGAAAATCAAAGATCCTTATTTAGATACCTTAGGTCCTCCATTGGCAACCTTTCCAAGTAGAAACTTAACCGATGATTAATGATTATACTCGAACTGTCCAACATATCGATTTGAAATTAAAATATAAGTAATTATTAATTTATTGTAACATTTAATTAGTTAATAGAATAAAAACAACGAATTTTGAAATATCAAAAACATTTGGGGGTAAGATTCTAGATTTCCAACAAGTTGACGGCTTGTTATGAATAATGTTTCGCAGGATCGAGGTGTTTTCCAACTTAATTGAGGTAGGGAATCATAACATATGTTGGAATTCAAACCCTCCATTTTATATATCTTGCTGAATTCCTTGCAACTGCAAATACAACCAAGATTGGTGTAGTAATACAAAATATATGAATCGTGGGCTTTCCTACGGTTAGACAGTCATTCGTCTTGCATGCCAACATATAATAAATAAATAAATTAACATGCAATATAAGAGTACTAAGAGTCCTGTATTATTGTATATTAATTGTGCAGTGGTGTATGTAAATTGTTGGTTTTTGTGTTTGTGTAAATTGTGTATTGTTGCATATTAATTTTACGGCCGAATCTTTCTATGTAGGATTTTCCGGACTCTCAAGAGAGCTTCTCAAATAAAAAATTGGTTATTCTAAACAATATTATTTTATTTTTAAAAATATTTTAGAAGGTAAATTTATTTTTTGATTAATATTAATATTTTTCTAATTTAATATTCAGAAGGCGGAAAGACGATGAGGAGTCGCCAAGTCGGTAAGGCAATCATCCTTTCGTTTTCTGATGTTTAAATTATAAAAATTCAAATATTAGTCAGAAAATTTAAATTTACATTCTAAAATATTTTTAAAAATAAAATAATATTTTTTTAAGAATAACCTATTTTTAATTTTTGTATTTTGTAATTTAGCAAAATAAATATGTCAATTTTTTTGTTTGTTGACTGTTGTCGGGCATGATGAAGGTCAGTCTGACCGTAGAAAAGTATATAAATCATATCGCATAACATGATGAAACAACTTTTATATAATTATATTACCTTAACATTGCGGATCTGCAATCATAAAGACTATTAATTGCGGCAAGGTACATGATGTAGGTTTTTAACTCATTTGGTAACATGGTGAAGGCCGACATCAAGACCTCGGTGTGAAAACTGTAAGTTCGTTTTGGAGAACTGAGAAAACAAAATGGATTCATAATTTGGAGTGGTTTTTAGACTCAAAGCGTGAATGTACAGGTCATTGGTAGTTGGGTAAGAGTTAAAAGAGGTGTGCAAGAAAGAAAAAATGATGCCTGTTAGAGGACTTCCCGACAGAAAAATGTGTGCCTACCTCACCTTCTAAGCGTTCTAAAGATGACTCCCTGGCAGAAAAATGTGTGTCTACCTCGCCTTCTAAGCGTTCTAATTAAAGAGGAGTTCCGACAGAAAAATGTGTGCTTACCTCACCTTCTAAGCGTTCTAAGAGGACTCACCTTCTAAGCGTTCTAAAGAGGACATTCCGGCAAAAAAAATATGTGCCTACCTTACCTTCTAAGCGTTCTAAAAAAGTAAAAAAGTTTTCCTTTTCATTCTCAAGGGTAAAAATCATGAATAAGCCGCCTAGCAAAAATATCTCTAAACTAGATCAACCCAGCTGATGTGAATTGGTGAGACAGATCTTCTGACTAATTACACCAAGTTGATTACACATGGTCTAAGTCGAACTGAATTTAGGTTTTCAAGTCCTTAGCTTCTGGTTTGAATTGTTACCGTTCTGAGAATCTTCATTTGGTTGTTTGACAATTATGTTATGAATAATGTCGTGTTGTCACTATTTATTCGATGATTAAAAAAAACATCATAAAAATTTCCAATTGAATGCTTTAGTTGACTACAATATAAGGAATGTACCGAGGTTTTTGACATATTTATTAGCTTTCATTAGTTTAAAAAATATACTGAATATGGACGAAATTTGTGGAGTTTGTTTGTTTGTTTGTTTATTATTATTATTATTATTATTATTATTATTATTTTTTTGATGGGAAGTCTGCCATTTCATATAGAATCAGAAAATATAAGAGCTACATCAGATCTGTGGAAGGATATTTCCCCCATCAGAGTCTGCATCAATGTTGCATGCAAGGGCATGAGCTAGTTCATTCCAGTTCTAGGAACATAAGTAAAAGACAGAGACAAAAACATAGAAATCGAATGTCTAATAGAGTCTACAAAATTCCCACAGGGCGCAATGCACGGGCTTGAGGACTGGAGCATACGAATTAAGTTCAGACAATCGCCTCGATGATCACCACCGGCGAATGTAGATAGATAGCCAAGTTGACAGCCAAAACAGACGCCAAAGCCTCCGTAACTTCAGGTTCGTGGTCTGAGATAGCCGGCAACGACTCCACGCAAGAATCTCTCCTGTATCAGTACGAGCCACGACCCCAACTCCAGTAGTCGATGGGTTGCAAGTAACATATGCATCAAAGTTGATCTTGATGCATCCCACAACAGGTGGCGTCCAGTGTGCGGCAGCAGAGTTAGGGGCCGAGCAACGACCGGGCTTCTGTGCATTCTTGTAGTCCGAGACAAAGGCTGGGATCCACCGGACAGCAGAGGCAGGATAGTCACGCCGGTCTTCATGCACCAGAGTGTTCCTGTTTTTCCAGATCGCCCAACAGGTGCATAAAAATAACTCGAGGTCGTTCCGTGAGCATTTGGTTCTAACTGTTGAAACCAGCTCCATGTAATATTGTTCCTCAATTTAATCGAATTGTTCACAAACCAAAGCACATTGAAATAATGTGGCAAAGATAAAATAATAAGAAATAAATTTTATTTTTCAATGTTAAAAGGACAGTTAACAAATGATTTAATAAAACAATAGCAAATTTTAAATATCAAATACATGCATGTCTTCCGAGCTCTTATGGCAGAGCTAGTATATCACATTTGGATGGCTAGGAATGAAAAACTTTTCCAACAGAAGCCGTACCAAGTTGCAACCTTGCTGGCTGCTGCACTCGGCTATCGAAGTTGTCCAGCTCTGTTGCCGCACGGGCAGAGCAGCCCTGTTGCTAGCTCGCTTGAACTAGAATTTTTATTGTCTTTCTTGATTCTTTCTTGTTTTGCATTTGTAGTGATTAGTTTTAGGCTTGGACTTCTTGTCAGCCTTTAAATATACCTACATTGTATTGTTTTGAAGTAATAAGACAAGTTCTTCGTTCCAAATCAAATACATGAACTAAAAATGAATATTCACTGTAGCGACACGATTCGAGGTATTTATGTCCCCTATACGACTAACGTATAGACACTAATATACTCAATCATTCATTTCTAATATCTTCGGGCATTATTATTAACCTACACAATGCGAAAATATACATGTAACTCGTTTGATCCATTATATGTTTCAGAAAATAATCAAGCCTTCGAAATGTGAAGTGATCAAACACATCAACCTATGAATAATGCAAGATTATCAACACTTTGACATAATAAACAATTTTAATAATTTAGGTTAGATTATTTATAAATATTTCACCATTAACATCCTATAGTATACTTCTGGATCATTGACAATGAGGCACAAATTCATGAATTGAGTCTCATATATGACAGGTTATTCAAGACAATCAAGAACTCTAAAGGGAATAAAACACCGAAAGAGATTTACAGAACTAAATAAAGATCTACATTCCTTATCATCTTAGAGAAAATTTAACAATTACATGATTACGCTATATCTCTAGCTCGAAGAATATTTTAAAAGATCCTAATTCATAAATAAAATAAATATATTAAATAAATGGTATTCCACCACTACACAGGGCTTATTTGGCAAACTCTAACCAATTTCATTAGAGTAGGCCGTATTAGGATTAAAATGAATATCAACATATTACAATTTCACTAACAACATAGACTATTTAATTACAAACATGAGTGGTTTTATGGTATTTATAATATGGACCGTAATTAAATAGAGATCGTATCTTATGAGATTTTGCGGTGAAATAATATTATTATTATTTTTTTAAAAGTGAAACAATTTGGTTTTGTATGTTTTTTAAGAAAAATATATGGTTAAGAATGAGTTTGAGATATTAATTGAATGAAAAATGTAGAAATATAATAATATTTGATTAAAAATAAATTATATTACGACGGCTATGAATTCCTACCTTCCTGCTCCCTACAACTCGGTTGCATTATGAGAAGATGATGCGCTCATGCATGGTATAATTTGGACAAGTATAACTTTGCATGTACGTGGCATAGAGATAACGTTACACATGTTGGTACTCATGCAATTATATGGCTACTTCACTGTTTCACACAAACTTGTTCATCCATCTCAATAACACACTTTAATTAGCTAACAAAATCATCTAGCTAGTAGTATTATCAAAATCAAAAGGAAATGTTATCATCGAGCAAGAGAGCAATTAACCACCTTCGAAGTACTTGTACTTTCCGCCTTGCTAACGTATCACAATTTTCCAGCACCTTTCCCGACCCCGATAACACACGGAGGAACACCGATCCATTGAGAGGCGGACGGACAAACGCCTACGACGAGTCGAAGGATGCATCCGACTCGATTGCAGATGCGGTAAAGTCAGGGGCGGTTGGGGCGATGGAAGCCGGTGTGAAGTTCGGAGAAGCTGCCAAGCAAACGGTGGATGGTATGTTGGATGCCGCCAAGAAAACAACGGACAATGTAAAAGATTCGGTGGCTAATGACGACGAGGACGACTATGATGATACAAGGTATGGTCGTTCAAGAACACAACCGTTTGTTTCGCGGGATTATGGCGATAAACATCAATCTAATTCGCCGGATAATTATGTGGATGATATTAGGAAGAAGGTTGGGGCTCATGATTTAGAACGTGATCGTTAATGACTAGGTGGTTGGTTTGTTTGTTTGCAATATTTGTCTACTTTACTTGTAATGTGATGTTAAGGTTCTCATGTATGGGGTTGATTTTGTACTTTGAATTACCTTTTTTTATAGGTTACATACAGTGCCTTTGCTGGGTACGTACTGTTCCTCATATCAATCACGAACAACCAACAAAGATCAATCAGCGACGACTATATTCTACCAACGATTGATCAGTCACCTGGTGAACGAAAAGAAGCACAAGCTAAAAACTCTAGTCTTACAAGATCATACAAACTAAATTTTGCCAATCTAAGCTTTAGAAAATTTACAAAGAAATGCAGTTCAGTTGGTAACTAGTTTTACGAAGTTTCCAACTAGCTTTACCAAATAATTGGAAACTGATAACTCTGAGTTGATTAGATACAAAAGCTGCAAATAATCTCTTTTATACCCAATTGCCAGAACAGAGAAGAAAGTTTGATGCCAACTCGTTTTGTATTTGTTAAGCGTTCATCTGTAATCTCTTTGATTGAGCTACATTGTTGCACTTTTTAATTTGAAGTAAAAAATGGAGTGAAAACTGTTAATCTAGAGATCTACCTAGACTCTAATTAATTAAAATATTTATTTTCTTAATTAATTATATCGAAACTGAATGCATAATACTAGAAACATGTCTAAGGATCACTAAAACTACAAGGATTAGTCATTAGTAGTAAGACTACTGGGAACAAGACTACTGGGAACACAATGATCATCTCAGTTTTAGTTAAGTTCAATCTTCCGGATCTTGACTAATTCTACTCGGATTCGAGAAAAAATTACCGTCACTAAAAAATGATTATTACAATTACAAGAATCAATGATAGCTATCATCATTAGATTTTGTAAAATACAGAAAAATGATCTGAAATCCGCATAAATCCGACCCAAGCTATCCTCATAAATTTTTAAAATCATGGTAGATAGAAAACTACCCTTCTCCCTTCTTTTTCCTTTATCTATTTTATTTTTTCCAACACTTTGTGATATATACATGTGTAGGAGTACAATTCGGCCCAACCGGATCGGGGCTTTAGCCTTGCCCTAGGTCAATCATGACTTGGGCTTGGACATAATTCTAAAACCAGTGCGGGGCCTTGGGCTAGGCCTCTAAAAACCGCCCATTACCATGTTTCCTTACATGTGTATTTTTACAAGTAATTGGAAAACTTTTAATCAAGCTGCCCAACAAGTTGATCCGAGCTTTACGATATTCAAATTCGGCTCGAAAGTTCAGTTGAGCTTGAAAAACAACGAACACGAGCTCAAGCTCATCGGCCCTAACTTTTTCTTGCTTTTATGGTACTCGTCGAGCTGCTCGAAAATATCTCAGCTCGTTTGCAGGTTAAATGTCGGAGAGTTGAGTCAGAGATACATTTACATTTATCCTATATTCGTATAGGGTGGTAAAAATCCACGCAAAAGACGCGACAATTAGTTAATATTCAAACCTTGTACCCCCAAGTAGGCCAATTTGTGTTGGATAGTTCACCAACCAATTAAATTGCCGGCTCAATCGTAATCCCTCTTAACAATGTAATTTGGCACCGATTTGATCTTGATACCAATTTTGTTTTGCTATAAATACTCCTATGCTAAGTACTTAAAATCATAATCCTATCCCACAAAAGAAAGTTAACCACTTAACTTACACAGAAACAATTAATTAGCATGGCCAAATCAAGCATCAAGATGAGCTTAGCTCTCATGTTCCTTTCAATTGCTCTTATCATCACAGTAGCTCAGAGCAAAATGGCTCCTCATTCTGGTAATTTGGTTAAAATATCTTAATTTACAATCACTTTACAATTTTTTTATACATTTATCAATTTCGGCTTTCTTGTAATCGCAGTAATCCCAGTCAGCGGATTTTTTAAAGCAGATGCAACACTGAGCTGCAGCAGTGTGATTAGCGTGAAGAGTGGAGATGATTGTACTGCGATTGCGAAGGCTAATGGTCTATCGAAAGCAGCATTCAGCGCTCTTAATCCGAACCTCAACTGCAACATTCTCTTCGTTGGCCAGTGGCTCTGCATCGAGGATTAGTTCACCGAAAACTATGAAGAGAAGATGAGATTGGAAGTTTGAAACTATATGCTTTTTGTTTGTGACATGAGTGGGAGATATGTGTAACTAATAAGTTGTTACATGTAATGTAACACATAAATTTATCAAGTTCTCATTAGTAGTTTTCATACCATGTAGTGTTTCCTAATTTCCTAAATAGTATAAGATGAAAGGAAGATTGTAATGATACTTTCTTATTGCTGTTGACCTGTTGTATTCCTTAATACTGAATGATATTTCAGAATGCAATAAAATTACAATCAATTTATACTTCATCTGTGTCGCGTTTACCGTAGGGGGCCTAGGGGCGACAAATTTGTTGACATCAGTCCGTCCACAAGAATCAGGTTATGGTCTGGGAATCATAATTCGAGAAGAACTTGGAGAGATTGTTGCGTCGCATAGGAAGAAGCTAGCTAACAGTCGCTGTCCTGAAATTGCAGAGGCATGAAAGACCAGAATATAGCTCTAAGCCTCTAAACAGAGTTACCAGTTTCTGATTCTAAAAGTTAACAAAAGCAAGAACAAGCTAAGCATGAAAACACCAATGAACACGATGCACAAAAACAAAGAGGTCGTAAAAATCCGCGTAAACTTTTTTCAGCACACTACAGAATTACATATCAAACATTATTCAGCTCTATAAAGTACTTGTTCACTACTGAAATTTAACTGACACATCAGGCATGAAACATCACCCGAACCTTATGACTATACATGATATGTCATCTGTACTCCGCCTAGCCAGTGCCTCTTCATTCAGGTGCTTGGCTGCAGCTTGCGCGTCTTTCATGTGCCTGATGCAGTCGACTGCCTCTTGATTTGACATAACCTAGTACAAAGTGCATTAACTCAATCAAGTTTCATGTTAGCGAAGACGAATGGGAGAAATGCTGGCCTGTAAACTAACCTTCCAAATGCCATCACTAGCCAGTATGACAAATTCAGTTTCGTCATCTATAAATTCAAAGGCAACATCTGGCTCAGAACTGAGATGATCCTTCAGGGTTTTATCACCAAATGCTCGTGCTACCGCCAACTGTCCATCAACGCGTGGCACATCACCTAATCAAGTTATAAACAATATAGATGGTGTCTGAGAGATCCTAAGGTTTGAAGAACTGAACAATAAGTCGTAACATGACAATAATGAGCACTAGGCCAAACAAAGTTAGAGACCTGGGAATTTTGTAACAAAGCCGCCCTTGTTCTGGATAGTGTCCTTCTCCTTTTCAGGCTCATGATCAACAGACAGTTGCTTCGCGACGCCGTTCTTGCATATGACAGCACGAGAATCTCCGACATTAGCCACCACGAGCTTCTGACAATTAATAAGTATTGCCGTAACTGCTGTTGAACCCCCTTTTCCCAAATTACTTGCTTTGTCAAGTATATTGCTATCTGTTATCCGGTATGCCCTCCTTATTGCTTTCTCAGTGGCCGTCCAGAAGTCGGGCTTTATTGTTTATAATGAAGAAGGGTTAGATGTGGTTCCAAGTTCAATATGATCTTGTTCAGAGGACTTGGTATTACATACACATGCTATGATGGAGTAATTTTGTTTACCTCGTTCAAAATGTTGTTGAACAGATGAGACCTCAGATAATCAGGTATTTCACGGCTCAAGTGGCCGTCAAATATGGCAAACAGGCCGAGTTCATTCTCATCTACTTGTTTAAATTGAGCAAAAACATAGTCTTCCATCGGGTGGGTTGACTTCCCCTCAACTAAATGATAACCGTGAGTAACATGCTTGGACAATTTACTCTTCCCTTTCCCACCGTCTGGATCTTCAGCCGAACTGAGACCCACTTTCTCCTACAGCATAGCATGAACCATTACGAGGCAGGTGTTAAAAGGTTCACATGGGAATAAATAAAATACTTGAGAATCCTGTCTGTGTTAAAGTTAACGATAACCATTACTAGATAAAAAAAAAATATTAGTGGTTTTCTTGTGAGAACATATGTATTTGATGGAGCATTATAGCATACAAGAGAAAGCAATTTACAACTCATTTACCAAAACTTCCTCGAAAGATATGGCATGTCAGATCACAACACGCCTCCCTAATGAAAACCAGATCTATACATGTTTGTGTTTGGAAATGCTTCAACATAAGCTTTGATTAGATACAGTAGTTGAGAACTAATTATGCAGCATTCCAAAAACAACCAAGTCTCCCCGATTAAGATCTGAGCGAGCCTACCTAGCATGACTAATTTAATATCGTAAAACAGGCTCAGCACTTATAACTTTGTGAGGTACTGTAAAACCGGCTCAGTACTTGTAACATTGTGAGAGCTGAAGTACCTGCCTCATCTAGAATTTAGAACAACTCAGAACTTACAGCGTGAAGTTTATTTGCTTATTCTGATGATCACTCAATACATCAAATCTTGGAATTATCACAAGTAGTTAACATGTATTAATCCAAGTTGTATACTGAGCCACCATATCACGCACACACAAAAAAAAATGATAAAAGAAGGTAATGCAGGGGGCTAAATTGTGCCTAGAAGAAGCTGAATGCACCTAATTTTGGTGGTAATCGTGTGCATTTTACTAAAATTTGTAAGTTAGTGAAATGCGACTAACCCCACTATGTGATTTGCTTGTTTGGTGTCATTATCGATAATACTACCAACGTCCAGTGTCAACTTCTCATTGAAATCTATGGTTGCATCAATAAAAGTTCCACGAGAAGGTAAATAAAGTACGAGAGATATGGAGTGATATATGATATATTTTCCACTGGTATGATTGAGATTGGCCAGGGAAGAAACGAGAAGTTGAGATTGGGACCGAGAATTGGAGACACTAATATTTAAGATTGATGTGTGCATACAGCCACATCTAACACTGTTTTTCTCTTGGTGGAATAAAAGACATGATAGATCATTATCCAACAACAATTCAATGAAACAATCTGGATAGAATTCCAGTTGAATTGCCTCAACTGGAATTGAGTTGTTTACGAGTAACTCAATTCCAGTTGAGTCAATTCAACTGGAATTCTATCCCAAACAGTCTCTAAGATCGATGTGCCCATTTGTCACACGATTAAATAAATTTTAGGTGTTTTTTACCAGATTTTTTTGGTTTTGCTCGCATACCAAACAGTCTGATCACTCACTAACAGATAACAAATGCACCTCAATACCGTGAACGTGTGAATACAAAATTGACATAAGAACCCAGCAAGATACTAAGAAAAATATAATTACTCAAATGAGATTCAACAGATAGTTACAATAGAAACTACGTACCATCTGTTCCTCTCTCCCAATTCGAATGCCAGATGCATTTACTAAAGTCCTATACAAATTTAGGACATACATTTTGTTTCAATTTTTTGGCATAATTTACAGCTATCTGCACAAATTCCAGCTATCTTATTCGTAAACCTCTGTGGTGAAAATAAATTGTAAAATTAGTACGGGGAGTAGCAACTTAGAACAATACATATTCAAGATCAAGACGAAGATATGTATTTGAGCATTAACACTAGATTTCACACATCTCTACAAATTCGAGTCGAGCTTTTAAATAAAAATGAAACTCATAAATGATACAGAAACAAGATGTATAATGATTCTTCTGAACAAATGAAAGAAGAAAATAAAAAAGCTGCGAAAATGAAAGGTACTAACCTTCATCTTATGGAGTATTTGTTTGGATCCTGCCATTGTTGATGCAGCTTGTTTGTTAATGAAATTTTCAGTTTTGTGATTCTAAAGATGACGATGACCCTGTCGGTGCATCATATAGTAAGCTCTTGTCATGCCTCTAGTAACACAATGACACGTATAGAAGGCCTCAACTATACACGTCTGTATACCTTTCCGATGATTCGGGTAAGGTTCTCATTTTTGTGCTTATTCCTAATTACTAATTACGAGTTTAGGAGTGGGCTGTGCCAAATTTATACGTTGAGATGTGAGTCTAAATTACAAATATAAATAATGTGTTTTCATTAATATTATTAATATTTCATAACATCGAGACAGAGCAATCTGACTCGGTTATCTCCAACCTCTGTATTTGAAAAGACAGTCGAGGACATACGACTGACCTCTCAGATCTATGAATAATCCAACCTCCACTATGAAAGGTTAAACATATTCTACCTCCGTATGAGTCCAAGCTAGCCCTTAATTAGTATAAATATCATATATCTCATATATCTCTCATCAGTTGTCCAGTTTTAACTTTTTTTTACATTCGATAATTTTAAATTTGACCGTGAATTACTCTCAAATGACAATAGTAAAATTTTTAATTAAATTATATAATGAAAATTTAACTCTTAGATTTTCATTATATAGTTTAATTGAAGATTTTATATTAACGTTTTGGAATTATTAGGGTCAAAGTTCAATTTTATTGACTGTGAAAAAATTAAAACTTGATAAATGACGTGGGACATATAGAATATTTCAATTTACGCATACGTTAATACAAATACCACATTTCATTTTTTTGACATAATTTTACAACGCATGTTCACATATTCTCACTATCATTTGAAGTGCACATTAATCTACGTGTTTAAAAGTACTTATGCCGTTTTTAAAGGAAGGAAGGAGTACAAAAAACGGGGGATCTACTACTAAGGGCGTAGGATCGATCTTAGTGAACTCTGACCTACCTGTTACAGTGGTCCGCTCCTGGCATAAGCAATTATATTCGAACCTGATTAGGAAGACAAACACTCCTATACCTAGTCTTGTTCCTTACTCCTTTACCAAAAATAGAAGAGTGTTTATTTCTAACGAATTACATGCATATTTATCTCTCTCTAAGTATCAAGATGACATAGTTCCTACTAGACCATTTTACTTTACAGTTGAACTTAAAGGTCTAGCCACTTATCTCTTTCCTATTAGGCAGCCCTGTTAAAATTCAAGAATGACTACTCAATCGTATCTGAATTGTGAAACATCCGTTGCTTAAATAAAGGACTTCACCGTTTTATAACTCTCGAACTCAATATATTGGCCTAAACAATGAACAAATTAATTTTTCCTTCTGAAGCTAACAATTAGGTTTACTATATTGACATGTATACCATCTACAATACTATTTCTATGATATTGACACGTGGCAACTAATAAATGATAACTAAATTTTGTTTGGTAAGATTTTGGTGACAATTATGGAAAGTGCAATATAATTAGTGAATTGTGCGCACACAGATTTGAGCCTATCCCTTTGCTTAGATCTTCGTTATTAACGGTGGACGAATAAGGCTCTGATCTCTTCAAATGTAATTTTTTTAAATTGAATTAAAGGGTGGTATAAAATATTTAGTACAGATGAACTGGATAAATTTTCAATTCAAGATTGAAGAGTTTCCTGAGACTTTCCCAACCTTATGTATGATTCTCCCCATGGATGAATGAAGGTAAACCATTGACCCAAGTCACCAAAAAATGTGCAAATCAAATACTTGCCAGCAAAGTGTAATGTTGATTCATTAACAATCTAAAGTCCAAGTACTGATTGATAGTGAAAAAAAGGTATCTGTCTAAAGATCAAGAAATAACAGAAAGCAAAAGCACTAACATTGATGATACATCCATGGATGAATCCTTAAGACAAATCAAAGCGAAACAAAAGGAATCACTCCAAGAATGTCTCCATAACATCAGTAGAGTACATCCCTCCACCTTCATTCCTATACTCCCCAGCATGGTGATCCAGCGAAGTTGATGAAGACGATGTAGCCATTCTTGCAGGCAACGTAAAGCTCCTCTTGAATTTCCCCTCCATCTTCTGCTGGCTGCTGTCCAAGCTCAAGAACTCGTTCGAAGACGACCCCTTGTTGTTCTCTAACCCGTCGTGGTTAAACAGCAGCTTGGCTTCGTCACTTCTTCCTGTAAGGGCGTTGAAGAAAGACAAACCATTAGGCCACTTGATGTCGTTCTCATGATCTCCCATATGTGTCATGTCTTCAGATGAGGAATGTGGGTGCAAGAACATGTGTGGCGTCTCGTCCTTAGATATCGGGGCCATTCCGCCTAGGTTTTGGTGGAAATTTTGAGACGTGAGCATTGACGAGGGGACATTGTTAGGCCTCGGACCCCAGTTGAAGAGGGGAGGTGGTGGACGTATAGGCATAGAGCCTTGTGGTTGCTTTAGAGCGTTGGAAGTAGATGCATTGCTGTTCCGGGTGGATGAAAATAACTGGGAGAGATAGAATCCAGATTGGTAGCCTAAGGATTCAAAAGTGTGTCTCATTCTCAGCACAAAATGGAGGTCCTCTGCTATCTAAACATGATCATTATTCCATAAAAGTAAATTAGTCCTATCATAATCAAGTGATTTAGTCAAACAAGTAATGTCATTATCAAGTAAATCTTACAATCTTGCAAGAGCCCAGCTGGAGAAGTCCATGTCCAGCTTGTATAACAGCAATAGTCTTGTGAATAAACAAGAAAACAGTAAGATATTAAGCTGAGCAATTATCAAGCCCTTAATCAATGATGTGAAGTGAAACTGTAGAAGTACCTGAATCCCAGAATCAAACTGATCAGTCCACTCTGTAGGCAACTGCATGGTGATCAAATTAAACAGATCTAATTAATCACCATTAGAACTTTGAATTAAGATATACTAGTATTAGACTGTTTGGCAAACAACAAAACCTCCGTTAAAGTTTGAAAATGCAACAAAACAACTATGTCAAGTCTCTTCATAAAATCGAGTTACTATTCATTGGTTAAACTCGGGTAAAGTGGTATGTCAAACAGTCATTACTGGATAGTTAGTGTGAAGAAATAAAAGGTGAACAGTAAGTGGTATAAAAGTCATTTATGTTAAGTCTATTCATAAAATTTCATCGGTTAAACTCGGGTAAAGTGGTATGCCAAACAGTCATTACTAGATAGTTAGTGTGAAGAAATAAAAGGTGAACAGTAAGTGGTATAAAGGGCATTTATATATGGATACATACAGCATCAAAAGAACTCTGCCAGTAGTTGGAAATGTTAGGTTCAGAAGATGATGATTCAGTAGGCTCCTTGAAAACCCATTTATGACACTTATCAGAGGCAACTTTCCCCATCAACCTGCACCATAAACATACATAGCAACCACAATAATTTCCTCACTTCTTATCCATTCAATTACAATACATGGACATACATCACCAGAAGAACAAATATCCAGAAACACAGCAAATAATGAACACCAAGAAAAAGAAAACCAAAAAGAAGTGAGTTAAGTGGAATGAGACAATAAAACAAAGGGAGTGTAAATTAAAGATAGATTCAGAGAGACAGACATATTATTACAGACAGACAGGCACAAAATATGAACTGAACCTACCAATAGTAAGTACCCACCCTTCTCCATAATTATACAGCTGAATAGACATCTTGCTGAAGGCCTTCCTGACAGGATCTTCACCATGACCATCCATCCCATCTAAACTCCCTCTGCAGAACCCATCTTCCCACATCAACATTCTGCAATGCAATCTCACTTAATCATTAATGCCCACCAACTGTTTGTCTTTTTGTCTCACACACACTCACACTCATTTTTAGCTAATAACAACAATAATTAGTAACTAAAACCAACAAATACAGTAAGGAATACTACTCACAAGCTACCATTGTCATCTCCCACTTTGCATCCATTCCCACCCCTAATCCTCCTGCAAATATTAAGCGAAAAAAGATAACAAACCAAGTCAAGTGTGTTGTTTGTTAATCAATCAAGAGAGTAAGGAGAATAATTTGATTACATACGGGCGAGGTCGAATAGTCCAGAAAACAGAGTAAGTCCAGTCAGAGTTAAGACAAACAGTACGAAGTGCCTCATGAAGGGCCATCATCCCTACTGCCTCTTTGCTTCTGTCTCCACCTGAGCCCACCATTATTGAGTATTTGAGCTCCAATAAACAACAAAGAGAGAGTAGCTAGCTAGCATATACTATGGTATGGATCAATTCAACTACTAGACTAGTTGGTAAGGGAGAAATCTTGGTAGGAGAGTGACACTAGTCTTCTTCTCTCTTCCATCATCATAATCTGTTTGTTTTGGTCTCTTTTCTTTCTTTGTTTTCTTTCTTTTATCAGGCTGAGCAGAGACTAGTGTTTCATTTCTGTTCTTTTGCACAACAAACACTAAAACAAGTAGTAATAGTACAGGAGTACTATAATAGTAGTAGTAGTAGTAAACTAGTAATAGCTCTTCTCTCTTCCATTCAAATTGAATAGCCTACTTTTTACTTTACCTGCCTCTCCTTTTTTTTTTTACCACACACCACCATTTGCGGCTCTCGTTGCATCACTACTCTCTCCACCCGTTACATTTATCATATACATATTTTAAAAAAAGAATATATAATATGTGATTGAAAATAAATTTAAGATAGAAAAGTACATGTGAATTCAATAATATGTAATTAAAAATAAATTATATGGTGATGCTAATTTTAATTTTGATGAAATATTTAAAATAAAAAAGTATTTCAATTTTAACGCAACGTGATACACTATTTTTTATTTGTGACAAAGGGATTAACTCAATTGTTTTTTACACATACAATGGTGCTAAAGGTGACTAAGGTGAGGTGCAACTGTTCAAGTACTCTTCTCTCCCAAAACTTGTTCTTTTTCTAGTCATACTATCTAGGCCACCAACAATGATATCACTCCCACTCTAGTAATTTCTCACGTACTTTTCTATTAGTCATACGCAAACTGAAAAACTTTTCAATTAATCAATTATTCTAGGATCGTTTCAGAATACAATTAACTCTGAAATTTTCATAGATAAATTTCTAAAAAGAAAGATATTTCTTATTGATATGAGTGGGTTCTCAATCCCTACAAATTCTATAATCTTAGATTAAAATTCTAAGCGCATTACAATGAATGTATAAATTAATTATATTAATCATTCCGTAATTTAAAGGCTATACAATACGAAAACATCCCTCCGTGGGTCGAAAAAAATACTTGTGACCAAAGTATTTATGAAATTGATACACAATGAGAGTTTTTTGCGAGAAAGTGCGAGTAAATTGAGATACATATTGAGGTTTGTGTTGTCGTGTTACTATTATTAAAAAAGTGTGGGGACTGATTTTATCCTGGTGAGCAAAGCAACAACAGACAGCCGGAGAAAGGTTAGGAGGGGAATTGAAAATTTCAAGACAAAAGGGTATTGACTTAATTGCTTGGTAACCTCTTGTTTTACTTCTTTGCCCTTTCTTAACCTAATCAAGGTTTTTATTAACTGTGTCTGTGTGTGTCCAAATATATTTCTATTATCCATGCATACATAGATTACATCATAGATTAATTATCTTTATGCCAACTCCAATGTCATTAGTTCCAAAGAGATCATGTAATATATGTTCTTCACCTTGCTTTTGCTACTAAAAGAATCTTTGCATACTTTATGTTGTATAAACAACATTATTTAGACTGGTCAGTTAAATACGTCATTCTGAACGAACTATAAATCTACGTGATTAATATATAAGAAGTTTATAAAATGAAAAGATTTAATATAAAAATATTAGGAGAAACTATTTTTATGTGTCAGAAGTGAAGCCTACCGCAACAGAAGTTATATTAATCTTTTAACTTCAGATTAAGTATTACTAATTCTTACATAGATTTTAGGTGCGTATAAATGTTAATCCTCAGACTTTTGTAAAGATTTATTATCTTTCACATTTTAACTTTTCTCTCTTACTTCTTTTATACACTATCTAATTACTTTTTATCTTATACAATAATTTACTTAAAATCCGTACAAAATCAAATGACAATCCATCTAAAAGACCAGAGGTGAATTTTAGTTAACAAGTTTATTACGAAAATAAATTTAATGATAAGTTTGTACTCCCTCCTCTAGGGTTCATCTTCTGCAGGGTCGGATGTAATTTTTAAGATAAGAGTGAATAAATTATGAAATATGATGATAAAATAGGAAATTAAGTATGTCAAATAGTAACTAAAGTTTGAGAGATATATTTTTCATTTAAAAGAATGGAAGATGAAGTTGAGACGGATTAAAATAAAATACCAGAAAATGAAGTTAAAACGGGAGAAGTACTATATAAAATTTTGGTCTAGATAAAGTTTAATATATAAATGTAATGAGACAGTGGTTGTAAAATAGAATATAATTATGCTTACTAGAAAAATAAATTAGAAAGTCTTAAGTGGAACAACTTAAATACTACTTACTTCATCCCTGAAAACTTCATACATTAGGGTTATCACGTAGTTTTATATGAAAAGTTAAAGTAATAATAATAAAACGAATATGGTGAAAAAGTACAATTTTAAGTAAATGTGTAATTTATGTATAAAGTTGAAATTGTATATTACTCCCTCAGTCCCGAGTTGAAAGTTCCGCTTTTCACTTTGGATTGTCCCGAAAGGAAAGTCTCATTTACTTAAATAGAAAATTTATCTCATATTTTATTTACTATTTATTCTACTTTATCCAATTACACTCATACTTTATAACCTTCAGTCCTATTTTACAACTTTTTTCTTAAAATTTATGTTCGATCATGTGTAACTTCTGATTGAAAATGAGTATTTATTAATAGGGAGATGATTTTTCTCTCTAGAGTAATGGATGTAATTCTGTGAGATAAAATATGAAATTTGTGGTGGGATAAAGAAAGTGAAATTGAAAAATGTGAAAATAGGGCTATCATCAAAACACACTCACATTTGACCATGATGCAGCAAAGTAAAGTAATAATTGATTTGGGATTCAACTAATATCAATTAATGATTATTTATGTGTTAAGTTTCGTAGTTAGAGAAAAGTGACTTCACAACCAAGTAGTCCATCTTATGACCAAGTACTATCAGTGGCAGATTTTAATTAACTAGTTTATTATGGCTCTCTTTAGTAAAATAACCGATCAATAACTCACTTGCTTCTTGATACTCGATAAGTTAGTCACTAGTTGATTAAATAATTAAAAGTTTGTAATAGATTCTTGTGGAGGTGTTTACTATATTAATTTAACTCATTTCACAAATACACTATATGACAACAATATGTTAGTATATGTTTTGGAAATGCCAACTAAATGTTCAAGAAACTGAATTATTTCAAAAAGATTTTCATTACACTAATAAATTAATGCGAAATAATGAATTTTGTTAGCTATCTCTAGTTGATTTTATTACATCCTTATATATATTTATTTTAAGTTAGTAAAAATGGATAAAATACATACTACCACCTCCGGTCTTTTTAAATTTTTTTAAAAATGAGTTTTGACCGTAAATTGCACGCAACTTACATGTAAAAAATATAAACACAGTTATATTAGTAATATATGCTTAGTTTATTTTTATAATATAATTTTATTATATTTTATTATTGTATATTTTGTGAATAATTTACTGTTAAAGATTGGACAATGTAGTATTTTTTAATAAATGTTAATGTTTGCCATCTCGAAGGTACTGTATATGATATTTTTTCGCAAATTAAAAAGCAAGTTGGTGTAGTTTTTTCTCTTATTAAATAAAAGATTAAGCAGAAAACAAAGCTTTGGTCAGAGAGAAAATTGAGATTAAGGAATTGGTGTGTTCACGTGATCACGTGAGGTTGCAGGAGAGTGGTCGGTGCATAGTTTTGCATAAACAAATCTAATAATGCCTTGCACACGAATTGCAGACCAATATTCGCAATCTTTTACCGTCATGACATTTTACATACATTTATATACAAGGTTAATAGTGTAAGACCATACTTAATGATGACAGGACGACGATGTCGTTTTTTGCTGCAACAGTGACACGTCGTTATTGTGTCGTCGTCGCTACGTTATTCTTTTTTTTTAATTTTCATTAATAAAAATTATTTAGAAGTTGGAATTAATGAAATTATTAATAACTTAAATTTTACAAAACCTACCCTCATATTTGGTCTCATTTCAAATTATCGTACGTTGTTATAAGAATTAGATTAAACCATAGATGAGTCGATATTTTTAAGTAACTGATACTAATTCGTGATGATGTTATATTATAATTTATTTTTAATAATAATTAAAAATAGAGTAAAATAAAGAATTAAGAAATTAGGTAGTCAAATATATATGAAGAACTTAGTTGAGGTGTCGATTAGTAGTCCTTCTTCATTTAATATGTAACGATGCCACGGTATAATTTACTTTTAACAAGAAATAGAAAAAGGACGACAAAATAAATTATTTGAGAAAATGAAGTAGCCATTTTGTAGAAAACGTTGTATCCCAATATTATATCATTGGGTCTTTGTTTATGCTAACTATAGAAAGTGTAAAAACATAGTCCTACCGTATCTAACATGTTAATGAGTAACATGTACATGTTTTATTTAAAACAATTATATCCCTATAAATCAAACTAAAATAAAATACAAAAGTATAGAACAGAATAAATATGTTTGTTCCCATAACACTCCGCGGTGGTATGTGGCCACCCCACCACACATAAAAATTAAATATTGTACACACATAATTTCATATGTTGCGATTTTTTTACCAACCCCGCAGTGGTATACGTTACCCCATAAAATACACAAAATTATTATTCTACAAACGTAATTTCACATGCAATTGTTGGTTTTTTCCACAACTCCCTCATTCGGATCCGTTATGAATAAAGAAAGTGATAGTAGAGATTTTTCCCGCCTAGAGAGTATCTGCCAGACCCTACCTTCCGTCTTGTCACGTCATGGAGATCAAGATCGAAGAAAGTTTACCACCTAGAGAGCATCAGCTGATTCCCATGCACCCCCATCGAAATCTTTCACATGGAGGAAGTGTGAAAGGAGGAGGCTCTGCTGCACCCGCACCAAATATCCACACCAAATAGGGTGAGAAAGTCAAGCTCGAGACATCAAAGAGGGTGAAAATTCCCAACTTTCCCAAGTATTATGCTACCGATGAGAGTCTGCAATACTACAGGGCGGAGTATGCCAACAAGGAACTTGCTTTAGATAGAGGGATCATCATGATCCTCACTGATCGATGTGAATGTTGAAGACTATTCGAAATACATAGTTCCATTGGCGAACATGTTGAGGCTAAGGAGATGGTTACAACTAGCGAAAAACTCCGGAGTCTATGATAAAGAGATTGTCCTAGAATTCTATGTCAACTATGATGAGAGGATATATGAAACAACCTCACTGCTTGGGTGCCCGTTAGAGGAGGATATGTTGATTTCTCTGCACAGGGTTATCAACATTTCTACAGCTTACCCAAGCGCCCACTTACCGGCACTCTTGTTCTGTTTGAGCACTACGATGGAATATGGGATTGGATTAGCTCTTCGTCCCAAAAGCGATACCACGTTCTTGATATCAATGCTAGGTCCGCTGGTTCACGAGATTATATCAGGAGGTCCTCTTGATATCCGCAAGTTCATGAGCCTGTAGTTCGAGCACGCTAAAGATAACCCTGCAGGAACAAGGATGGTCTACCCATTCCTCATCACCTCACTATGCAAGAAGGCTGGTATTGAAGTCCATGAATTTACACCACCCTTCTCTTTACTTACTAGAGACTCACTCCATCAAATGCGGGTGGAAAGGGCTGCCAGGTTAGAATACCTCCGCAGCGAGCAAGAGATCCATGATATAGAAGATGTTGAAAGCAAGATCAAGAAAAGTCTGAGCCAAATCCAAGAGAGCAACATATGTTGTGGACGATGCAGAGGAGCCCGCTGATGTTGAATATGAACCTTAATTCCTTTCCGACTCGGAAGAATCCAACATAAGCTGTCGCTGTAGTATCTCTTCACTTCCTTTCTCTATAGAATAATCGTTGGGACCACCTCTATAACCTAGGTAGTATCCAATAAGGACTATTTATTAAAAGGTAACTTGAATGTTAAGAGAAGAAAATAAATAAATTAGCGACTGTAAATAATCCGTAGCTAATGCAACAGATTAGCCATCGACAATTCGCTATTTGCGGCAGATTGTTTATTTGTCGTAATATAGCTAGAGACGCCAATTTTTAAGATGGAGTCTCATCAGTCATTATAGATTTAGCGATAAATCATGAGGCTTTAAAGATTTTTTTTCTTTTTTTTTTTTTTTTTTTAGTGAAAAAAAAGTTAAAAACAAAAACCTTTCTTTGTATCAAACATCAAAACATCAACATTAACACCAAAGCTCAAAATATATCAGGCTATAATAACAAGATACACCGTAAAAGTAACTTTCGAGAAGAAGAAAAACTTTGACAAGTCAGGTTATATCCATCATCTAACTATCTATTACTATAACAAAACTCCAGTAACATCATCCAAACAATCGCTTACATCCTCAAGGTACTAATTGTTACAGACCTTTCAGCAACAAATGATGAAAAAAAATTATATAACTGTTTAAGTCCAAACAAATTACCAGTGCTATGAATTACACTTGGAATAAATGATATATACACCAGCTCCTTTTAATTCTAGAAAGGAAGTAAGATTCATTCACCCAAAACAAAAAAGGAAAAAAAAAAAAGTAGCCTGACCTCATGTTTCATGAGTTGAGGTCTTTGGATGCATGGCCTTGCCATCTGGATGTATACAAAAAAATGAAGACCAAGCGGTCAGTATATTGATGCGTCAGCTAGACTAGAATAGTGACATTGGTTTAGCTGTATAAGTTTTAGTGGCACTCTTTGAGAATAGTGAATCTTTATAGTTGTGTTGAAGATAACTGACAACAAGAATATAGTTGAATCTGTTTTGTGCATTTAAATTTTTCATAGTTCTGTCTATGTTCACATTAGGTGGGAAAATGATGTACAGGCTTCAAGGAAACAAACCTTGAAAGCAAGAATCTCGCAAGTGGACTCATATTGGCTTCCTTAGCTTGTTGCTTTTTCTTGAGTTCAGCATCTGCACTTGTTGCCAATGTTTCTGTCTTGCCCTTCGTGAAGTTCTGAGATGCCACGTCTTGTAGGTTTTTCAGGGAATCTTCTTTGGCACTACAAAAACCAAAAAAAGAATATTCTGTTTTAAAAGGGCATACATACCATGATGAAGGTTCAGTTCAAACAAAAATGAGAAAAGTTAAAGGCAGTTCAAACCTTGCCAGTCTTTGGAGTAACTTGGTGACAAGTAGTTCAGAAGACCCAGGCTTAATACGCTCCATGTCTATTAAAGCATTTGCCACTTTCTGAAAGATTGAACTTCCGGAATCGTCAATTGCCTGCATTGCATACATAGACATGCGACTATTAAACAATGTCACCTTCCGAATTGAACTTTGGACACTTCAGCTTACACAAAAGTCAAAAATATATACATGCTTATGATTTGTGTAACTGCATTCGAAAAAAACAGGGTGTTCAAAAATATAAACATGCTTATGATTTGTGTAACTGCATTCAACAAAACAGGGTGTTTAACATTTCCTGCCTAGTAAGATCTAAGAGATTAATTTCTAGACTCAAATGATGATTTCCTCTATGTTGTATATGATCTATTATATCTACAAGCATGTTTATCAGTTATCTGTTTTCTAATGGACAAGAGAGCACGAATTTCAGATTTCTGTACGAATGCACTTCTTGCACAACTAATGGAGAAACAGGAGTAAAATGACCGTCTTAGGGTGCTTACGTCTTTGATTGAAGGGATTAGAAGAAATGACAATGGGGCAGACAAAGCTGCTGCAGAACTTCTTGCATTGTCCTCATCATCACTCGAATTGCGGGATCTCAGAAAGGCCCTTTGCGCATCAAAATAATCAGGAGAACGTCTGTGTCCGACCAAACAGGAAATTAAATAATTTGAAGTCAAGTGTGCATTTGGTCCAATTTCAAGAAACATCATTTACCTTGAATCAGAGCTTGCCGATGATTGCTCCACTCTTCTGCTTTCTTGGGCTTCTCTGTTGACTTTACTTAACGCAGACCTTTCCCTGGCATTACCTTTTCGGCCTCCTTGAATAGCAGCCTTGGCCTGGTGAAAAAGAAGATACCGGTCTGAATATAAGATAATGCAAGATACACCGTCCTTTAAATTCTTTAAATGCACAAGTGACACATGTATAGTCTCTTTCACATAATCAATTATGTCATACAAACTTCTAGGTTCGGAGGATGTATATTGCTAGAATATGCCTAACCCAGTCAACAACTTGGAATAAGCCTCTCAAAGTGGAAGATGAATAAAGTGAGGCTTTAACTACTAAAATTGCTTCCGTACGGTACAAATACAAAGGCCCTACTTCATCTCCATGAATAGAATTAAACATGGCCCATAAATATGTCTAACCACAACAATCCAATTGACTGGCAAAATCTAATAGGTATATTGTGAACATAAAGAAATTAAGGAAAAGTATGCCAACCTCCGCAAGGTTTAATTCACTATCTTCAAGGGCTGCACTGAAAGTTCTCTCTTGAAGCCCCAGTCTTGACTTTGGAGTTCTAGGAGAATCTGAATCATCGTTCTGGCCACGGTAAACAACAGTCCCACTGATCGAGGCCTCTTCAGTGGAGACATATGTACCACTAGACTGGAATGCCAAAAACCCACCATTTATATCAAAAGATTACAGCAGAACCAAGTATTACTACTTTTTACACTGGTCCAAATGATAATCATACCGTGGAACTTTGGTTGCTGAACATGGAGGAAGGCTGGACACCTCTGGGAGACCTTACAACCATTGTCCCTGTCCCACTAACATCTTCCTGGGTATCAAAAATAAAATCATATAAGGAGATGACAGCATTTACATGAATAAATGCTCAAATCCTACTTCAAGGCACACTTATAACGATCAATTCCATTCCCTAAGTTTTACTTATTCTTTGACCCATTTCAGATTTGATTTATTCTCTCTTAGCCTGTTTGGGAAAAGCTCTGATTAAAGAGATTAAATGAAGCAGAATTTACTCTTAATTGTATCGGATGAGTGTTTGCAAAATGTGCTGAAAAAATACAGATTCTATTTAATTTTCTGAGATGTGCAACACGAAATCCCCCACTTCAGATATCAGTTAAGCTGGAGATTATTCGAACCAAATTTTGCAAACACCTTTCTAGTAATTTACCACATAAAAATCTATAATCAGATCTGGAAAATATTTTGCTAACAGGCACATCAGGAAATACACAACTGATTGGAGTGAAAGGTCACATCAACAATTACACCTATGAAATTTTCATGGGCAAGTATACTTGCATACATGAGATGCCAAGCAAAATAAAAGGCATTAATACAATCAAAACATCATCTGCTAATACTTGTCAACCTTTAGAATCATTTTGTGGGCCCAAATCAATGTCACAAATGAACCCAAAACTAAAGTAATCATGCTCCCCGAGTATCATAGTGGGAATAGCAGCAGGAACTTAACTTTAAGAAGGTATTTCGGGGTTCAGTGTTTGAGAATTCTGATGCTTTAGGACACACGGTCTTTGTTAAGGGGGGTTTTCTCAGTTTGGAGTCTCTTTCCTCTTTGGTAAACCCTAGAGATGTGGATTTTCCATGGAAGATCATTTGGACTACTAGGCGTGGGTTATAATTCTTTGGATAATGTATGTGGAATCAGTTGATTTGATCCCTTGTTCGTGCATTACAAGATGGCTAGAATAGAATGCTCTGTATTTCGATTTTAGTGAGCTTTCCTAGACTATGCCCTATATAGTGGTCGATTTGCGAAGTGCTTCAAGAATTAGAAATAAAGAAAAAGGGTCAGTGGATCTTATTGCTGGCTGCTTTTGATGGTGTCCCTGGAGAGAAAGGAACGTCATACCCTTCGCGGATTTTAGCTGCCCAGGGTAAATAAAGACTTGTTCTTTCAGTTCTTGCTTGACCAGGTTAATATTGTAACTAGTGACCCAATACCTAGTGTTAGCCATCTTGCAACACAGTGCCCTAGTATTTTCTTTACTTAATAACATCTGAGAGCACATTTCCAAAGAGAAGTTAGGTAACGAGTTGAGTGTAAACCTTAGTACAACCATACAAGACACAATATAACAGTGACTCATGTTTTCAACTGGTATATAATTATATATATAGTAGGAGTGTGGGACATATGGAAAATCAGAAACCTCTCACCGTGTGGCCACAAAATCATTGCATACAGGATACAATTTCAAGGAACAGATTCTTATTCCAATTTGTCCATTTTATGCAAATTTATATAATCCCACAAGTACCCAACTATTCGGTCTTCAGAAAACTTTGCACTCACAATGTGTACTAAAATCACAATCACATAAATATGCAAGAAGGGATAAGAATGTCATACATCTGCTTGATAGTTTTCCTTCTTTCCTGGATAGTTAGCATCTTTTTTCTTGGAGAACTCTGAAGAAGCAAGAACCACAGTTCCAGTAGCAGAAGAACGCTGGTTACCACTGTCTGTGTTTTTTCTAGGAGTAGATTGACCTAGTGGAACCTCAGGCTTCCTATCCCTCACCTGAGGTGGTCTTACTACACTTCGAACAGTTCCTGTGCTGTTTGATCCACCAATACTAAAATCCCATCCGGTATTCCTTAGACCTGCCTGACTACTGTTCATAAACATCACTTAGTGAAATTTTTGGCATATCACTTAACTTAAATGCATCCATAGCTTCAACTGACCTGGAACGAACTGTGCCATCTGCTCCAGAATCTCTGGATACCTTCACAGTTCCCGTGGACTCCCCCTGTGCACTAGGACTGTTTTTAGGACTATCTCCATCTATATGAAACTTGGGGCGCTCTCTGCACATTGAAAGAACTGCATGGTGTTACAATACCAAATGTGCATGTGAGTCAACTAAAGAGGTTGAATACTAAGATCTTCAAAAAAAATAGATAGCAAAAGCAGTAGCTATTGGCTTCTTGAGCAGCCAAGGATAAAGAGAGCACGTCGTGCTTAGTACCACCATTTATAGCCAACGGAGCTGTGCAAGGTGGTAAATTTCTTTGATATGATTTGCAAGACTAAAAAACCATAAAAATATCACCAGGACGATAGTAAACGCACCGGATTCTCTCCAAAAGCCTTGGACTCTTCCTAGCATTTCTAAGGAATCGATGCTTCAGAAGTTCCCTTGCACTTGGTCTCTAAGGATAACAAAAGAAAAGATTAAGACTTGCTAAAAGACAAAATTAAAGAAAGATTTATTAAACTGGACCATTTTTCTTTGTTTTTTTAAATGGACATTTTTATTTTATTTTTAAATTTAACCATATTGAAGCTCAAATGTTCAAACATATACTGAACCATTTCATTGATAACTGTAAAGCAAATCACTGTCATGAAGATGTAAGTTACAAGAGTTAGATAATGAAATATATTACTCAGAAAAACAAACCCCTTTCTAAGAAGAATGTCATATTCTCTATCCATACATTTTCCTCGTGAAGGCTCACATTCCCCAGAAACATAGGACAGAAATTTACAGAAAGGGACTAAGGGGGATCTTTCTCTGGATAAGACTAACATAAAGATAAAAAAAAAAAAAAATACTCAGGAGAGTGATAAACAGAAGATGGCAGCTACCTCTGCTGGATTCTTTTTCAGACACAGTGACACAAATTCTTTCATAGGACGGGAAAAATGTTCATCCAACTGCATGACACAACAATGAGAATCATGCACTCTAAACGTAAGTCAGTATACTTATTAAGAATCTAGAAACACTGCACAGTTTATGAATTTAAACCTGTGGTGGATTCTCTCGAGGAATGATGAAAAGCACTCTCATTGGGTGCAGATCTGCAAGTGGAGGCTCTCCTTTTGCCATCTCAATTGCGGTTATGCCTAGAGACCAAATATCTGCCTGTTACAAGTCAGAGTTTCCGACATTAACAAGATGCCATGAAATTAATGTATCATGCAGATCATATCCAGAACCGGTAAAATTATCAAAACCATTGATTGATATAAGACATACCTTCTCATTGTAACCATCAGAGTTCTGAATTACTTCTGGGGCCATCCAGAATGGTGTCCCTACAAAAGTCTGCAAATTTGAACAGCATTAGATGGCGTTTGATAACCTTTCACAACTGTTTGGTAATTCTGTATCACCAAAATAGTACGGAGAGGAAGAGCAAAAAACAATGCAAATGATCACATATATAGTATAGATAACCTAAATTGCACACTTTTATGAGAATTTTCCTTTTTTTTTATGAGAAAAGGAAAATACAGAAAGAAGTGCATCAAAATTACAGCTTACAAAGAAGAACATAAAATCATTCAAGTTTGGAAGAAAGTTCCTTCCTATAGCCTTGAACCAGACGAACAGTGTCTGGAAACAATCTGTTCAACCTTGATGGATGTCAACAAAGTATCGATGGTTTCTCTGCCGAGATAAACATCAAGTAACACACTGCAGGACTAACCTTCCTTTGAGCTTGTATTGTAGAAAATGTTGTCAATCCCGGCGATATCCCGCTATCCCGGTGCAGTTTGGCACCTGGGCGGGATTGACATGCCCATCCCGCGAAGCATAGCATCCTGGGAAAATCCGGGGCGGGATATTGAAGTTTGGGGGTAAATTTGCATTTACCCCAATTTAAACCTACTAATACATTGCAAAATATACAAAATTCAAGTCCATTTTTCTCCAATTTCTGACTTTCTACCCATTAATTGACTTATTTCTAAGGTTTTAAGGTTATCCTATAATGTATTGTATATCATATATTTAACTACAGTATCCCGGTAGCGCGATCCCGCTATCCCAGTTTTTTTGGTTGGGCGCGACGCGACGCAATCCGGGATTAACAACACCATGTAGAAATACTAGCATCCGTAGACAAGGTCATTGACAGCGCTATATTAAGTGTTACAGCTTGTGCAGGGATTCAATGCAGCATGTAACTTTTTATTGCGCTTTTTCACGAGACAGTGTGCTAAAGCATTTTTTCTTCATGAGAACATATTAGGCATTTTTTGGCAACCAGTGATAAGTCATCAAATTATTTTGTACCTTTCTCTCCATAATATATACTGCATACATTATTTAATGCTTCATTCTTTGTATATTCTTTTCTAATGGGTCTCATGCACATCAGCGCCTTCAACCTTATGCTGTCGTTTTTCTTCTCTTTTAATTAAAATTAAATTATACACAAACATTCACCCACTTCCACCATCCACTTTTCATCTTTAGTGAACTACTCTTTATTTAACTATTTTAGGTGCTTAAGATTGTAAAGTGTGAGACATGGTAACTCTTATTGATCCAAGGTTCTGCATGTTAAAAGGCATTTATGCTTCCTTTTTGTGATATAGACTTAGGTTACGCCATTATCTATGCCAAGTAGTTTGTGCTTTAAGAACTGCAATCTTCTATACGCCATCAACACCCCCTTTCAGTTAAAAAGAATAAAAAATAGATGGAGAGTTCATTAGGTAAGTAGGTGCCAGTCATGGGATTAGGATCTAGTTTGAGGGTAATTTATATACTATGTGGTTACTATTTATGTTTATGCACAGGGATGCAAGGCAACTGTGTTGATGCAAGAGTACAAGTTTTTAAATGATGTGAATACATCATGGTCACAAGGTTGATGAAGTTCTCGAGTTGGTCTAAGCAAGATAATAACTGTTAACATGACAGTATATGTTATAATGTTGCATCGATAAAGATTAAAACAGTGACCTGATGACATATTGACATTAATACCGACAGCTCTCATGTTCCTAATCACTAAAAATAGGAAACATCACAATATCATGAAAAATTGTAATCTCAAGTTTAAGTGAATAAGTGCCACTTTTATAATGTGCCTAGAAGAGCACAACAGACAGGAGCAGAGAGGTGAGAACACTCGAACAGGAATATATATTAAAAAAATAACAGAACAGGGTGCGAATTGCCACACCAGATTTTCACATAGTGAAGAAGAGATACCTTTCTTCTGGAAATTGTCCGCGTTAACTGAGCAGAAACACCAAAATCTGCAACCTTCATCAGATTGAAAAGAGAAAAATAAATAAAGTAGTAGCCAATACCACAAAGTCCATGCATAAAGATCGTATAGGACCTATAGCACACAAGAAATTTCTGCAACAAAGTTTGTTATACCTTAACATCGCCAGTCTCAGTCAGCAAAATGTTTGCAGCTGCCAAGACATTATAAATAATTATTCGTGAAAATTAAGCGAAAGAATATGACTTTACAATAGGCTGTCATAAGAGATATACGAGTAGAATTTATATTACTATAGGCATCAAATAACTATTACACTGGTTAAAAGACAACGAAGTGCAACTCAGTTGGTAAGATTCCCCTCCAACCAATAGGTCAGGGGGTTCGAGTCACATTTGCCGTTTCAAAAAAAATTACACTGGTTAAAAAACTTAGAGGAAATGTTCTTGATGGATCAATATATACTACTAAAATCTTGAGAAGGCCAGATTTAATAAAATTAAATGACATGCTTCAAAAGTCTACCTTTAATATCTCGATGAATTTTCCCCTCATTGTGGAGGTATTCAATCGCATGGAGCAGATCGCGTAATATAGATGCAATGGACATTTCATCCAATGGATGGTTTGGTTGAATCTGCAGAGCCACTAAAGGTATTAGCATGAGAAACTAACAGTGACAGCATCCTAGAAATATCTAAATAACAGCTTTATCTCCCAATTTCTTATATTCTGCACGGTCTTTTCAAGACAGCATACAGTCCACAATTCTTGTGTACATAAAGAGTGGCAAGCAAATATACACGGCAAGTCGGCAATTTAAGTAGCACTATACTTAATGAGTAGCACAACTTTGGAGGGATTATCAATACCGTCACATAGTGAAACACCAAAATGTCATAAAGTTTACACTAATGGGTCTCTCTTATCCGAAAATAGATAACATGCTTCATATTTCCAATGTTTATCTAGGACAGGGGAGTATATATCCAGGGTACTCTATTACGCCAAAATAAAATAAGTAGATTTCAAATCTCCCACCTCTCTGTAGAAAAAGAGACCATCTTCAATACAAATACAATTCAAACACTCTGTTGCAGTTTTAAAATGTAACATTCTGAGACACATGTAATTATTATTGACATGTTCTTTCTGTTTTGTTTATTGAACTTATGTCCTTATTTGATCTAATGCAACTAAACTATACATATAATCACAAAATTCTTGCACTGTATATGAATATTTAAAAGAAACAAGAGTAAACAAATTCTTTTGTTCCTTATCATAAAAGAATGAATACTATAAACCCTAGTTGGTATAATTTATATCAGTATGGTTAGGATTTAACGCATTTATTAGGACTGAGATGGAAGAAAGTAAGTCTTTTTCCATACTTAAATTCATAATCAACTCAACTTCAAATTCTTCCAGTTTCCAAACAGTACGAGATCACATTAACCCAATCCAAATGTTTACAGAAGATGAAGAAAAATGGAAAACTGAAATTCACATATAAATCAGGGTGTAAAGGGTGAACTACCAGGTCTGCCACAGAACCGCCAGCCATGTATTCCATAATTATCCACAGCTTAGTTTGATGCAAATATGAACCATAGTATTCTGTAATATATGAAGATCGACATTCTGAAAGAACCGCAATTTCCTGTCAACCAAAATAATGAAAAAGGATGGACTCTTAAACTGTAAGCAGTATAAACCCATTAACTCTACACTGAGATCCAAATGTACCTTTTGGATATCCTCTATTTCATCCTCCCTGTGGCATAAGAAAAGACAAAAATGTCATACTACTTCACATTGTAGAGTTTGGAGTTCTTCCCCAACGTCCAGGGTTTAAATCCCCAGAAGCAAGAAGATGGTGTGTGTTGGGTTTTGTGGGTTTGCATTAAAAATTAAGATTTTATAGTTCAACTAAAAATTTAAAAAAAAAAACAGAAAAGTAACTTAAGAATAAATAACAAGGAAATAAAAATGAAATCTTTAGACCTCAGAAATATGTTAGCTTGAGGATGGAGATAAAAAGGAAAAGATCATCACATTATCTGGTCTAAGTAGTTGAGCAAATCAATAGAGAAACAATCTTGTGTAACAAACTTTCTTCTTTACATCAACAATGGAGGGGAGATGGGGAGGCAAATATTTTAGGATACATACATAAAACAAGTTAGGACACTTACGACTCTTCTAAATCGATGACCTTAATTGCAACCACCTTGTTTAGTTCGGCATCAAAACTGCAATAGCAAAACAAGAATAAAATCCAATCAGGCGAGCATCTCTTAGCTATCCCAAACAAAAAGACAGTAATACAAAGTTTTCGCGCGAGTAATAATTAACCAACGTACTCGCAGACCTTTAATACAAAGTTTTCATTCCTGTATTGTACTTTATCTTTATCTCAACCTTTTACAGTTCTAAGTATGCAAACAAACCTAAAAACCAGCTAGTAAGAACTAACCAAGGTACTCGCCGACTTTAATAAATTGTAAAAATCCATCTTTTCTAAAAGCAAAAGTTGCCAAATGTATTAGCGTAATTAGGATGGCTTAAAAAGGTATCAACTGACTGCTAAACTTAAATTTAAAATCTTCAACAGAAATAGATCTAGACAATGATTCTATAAAATACATGGCGTGTACACAAGATGTTATTTGGATCTCAACGAGATAGTTCCACTTGGCAAATTGAATTTCACATAGAACTTAAAGTGGACTTTTTTCAACTGCTTAGAATGAAAATAAATCAGGATCCATACTCCAGGCTATTAATTACAACGTTCAGTTAATATCCATAAGAGAATTTATTCTTTCAGATGCCACATATGTCATATAAGATTCACTGATTTTTCCAGCCTTCAGTGAGGTTAGCCTCCATATCAGCAGCCTTATAGGATAGCATGCACATGTGATATATTTTACTGCAGTCAGCGGTGATGATGGGAAAACAATTATCTGGAGCCCAGCCCTCTGAGAATATATAGCCACTAGCAGAATTGTTCCATCACATTTAAGTCGAATAAAAGGCATGCAGTCACATGCTTGTGTGGATAATTCCTGGCAACAAGTCTATTTTATGTTCACAAATGACGGGCATGATCTAGATAATAGGTCCTGCTAGTGCTGCAGTTACTTACAGACTCAACTAGCTTTTGCATGAAGAAATATACCAAAAAGGACCTGCAGCTGAGACTCGTACGATCCTTGGGGGTTGGTGGGTGGTGGGTGGGGGAGTAGCGCTTAGGGTACTCAGTCTGAAACTTTCTTGAGCCAATTTTCATTTTCATCAAAAAAAATCGCCATTAGACAGACTCTATTGAATAATTTGAACTGAGACAAAAAAGGTATGAAAGCCGACAGAACAAACCGAAGACGATTTACAGTCTGAACACAGATATTATTAACTCCACAATTTCACACTTAGAAAAGCAGAAGTCAGGAAGCAACTAAATAAAATATTTACGTACTTAGAAAGTGTGTCTTAAAGCAAAACAAATCCACTACCATTATCTTTCCTATTCAAGATTACCATAATTTCGAATAAACAAACTTTTAAACAAGCATTTAAGTAAGGAAAACCTGAATGCTCCCCTCTTCCATAGTCAATAAAATCACGCTCTGGTGTAAGATAATGCAATGAACTAAACTAATCCTTGGGTAATGGTCTTTTGGATTGCAAAATAATGCATTATTGAAATTTACTTACTTAGAGCTAAAGAGTGTGACACTAATTACATTGTTATATTTCTGATACAGTACAAGCCCTAATGTTCACAGTTCAAGTAAACATGCAATGCACCTAGACCACGTGAAACTGTTTGTAGGTACAGAATCACAGTACCACCTATATCCCAGCTCATTATCACCTTGATTAACCACTTATTAAATCTTGTCAGTACAAGCAAACATTTATCATTTGCACCAAGTCGTGGTACAATAGCATTTATCGACATGGGAAAATACAGGATTTAAGATGGCATAGTTACTGATTGATGCTTGTTAGCGTATAAATGACTCTTTTATGTACTGCACAACCCAAGAAGGAGGAAAAAATAAGGAGGAGAAATATTTCAAGCTTCATTAGAAAAAACGTAATGAATTTTGGTAGTTTCAATCGAGTTAAGCTCTATCAGATTCTACAGTGATAATAAATTCCTAAAATCTAATATATAGATTACTCATCGCAGCCGCATATACACATGCTGTATAACTTTCCTCTAACACCTACAAGTTAATCGAAATAATGGTTGCCTCCTGCAATTCAGCCACTCGGAAGATCTATAATTAGGGAAACCAATTATTAAGTTTCCTAGACAACCAACTGTCACATTGAGAGGCAATAAGCCTCAACAGACAATCCTCTCTTATTCATATGATCAAGTAATGAGCTACCAACAACTATTATCCAGAAACAGACTGGTTAGATGCATCCCATTTCCTTCCTTCTAGAAGCTTAATTGGTATGCAAATAATTGACCACTTCCCAACTATTTCAACTGGAGTGTACACATGAAGAAGGCTTCTAAGAATGGGAAAACACCACAGAAGTAGCAGTACAATCCTCATATAATTCTCCAACTCGAGAAAGCAACAAAAATCCTGCTACAGCTAATCGAAACACTTACCCTTTGTAAACATCCCCAAACGAGCCTCTTCCAATCAGCTCCAGCTCACTAAATCTGGAACCCGTAGCCTCTATTAACGCCGCTGCGTCCGCCATAACAGATCGTATATCTCCTCCAAGCAGTCACACCCTCAGTCCAATTCAAAACAACAGTAACATTACACCCGTGAAACCTACCAAACAGTAACAACATAGGCTCACTCGTTTTGTTTCGTAAACCGAAATCAAGTAGTATAAATTAGCATACGTAACAAACGAAGACAATACTGAAATTGAAAACACACATCCACTTGCTATATATGTCAGATGATGATGATATGTAAGTTAGGTAAGGTAGGATTGGCAAGTGACAGTTGAACAAATTTGATGAAATGGAAATCAATTGCTAAAGGAATACGCTAAGAATGAGTGACAGTTGAATACGATTGTGAGATTGAATTGAAAAAAAAAAAAAAACTCACCATGGATTGAAATCGATGATGAGATTTACAGTGGCGTTGAACAAGGAGAATGTGAAATGATGATGATGATGATGATGATTACAGAGTGGCAAAAAACAACAGTTGATGAGGATTTTTGACGTACAATTCAATACAATTACAGATCTCTTCTTCTTCTTCTAATCTCAAATGTAATGAATGAACCAATGTGAATTCAATTCCATACTTTCTTTAACAAATTATTCAAAATGTCTTAAATTACAACCAAATCGTCTAAATAGATTTTGTTTTATTCCGTAGAAAAATAACTTAATAATGGTTATTCATTTTCTCAAAAACTATTATTAACCTATGTTTCAAGTTTCACTTCGACTTGAATTTTCGGAATTGGGGTTTATAAATGAAATAGCGAGAAAATATTTTTTAACTAATTAAGAAATAAAGTTAAAATTCGATAATGTACATAGATATTGAAATTGAGTTTGAGCAAAAGTATGTATTTTAGGATTATTAATTAATACTAAATGTGTTCGTGGAAGATTGAATGTAAAGTCAGCTTATGTTTAAATTTCATGTTTTATAAATAATAAAGTTGTAAATTGTGAATGAGAAACTCGACTATTGACAATGTTGTATGGATCTAAACTCAACCGTACCAAGTTTCACATATTGATATACATGTATCATACTACCTTGCAAAGATAAACTAAGACAAATTAGGACATATTGAGTATTGCAATTCTAAAGAACATACTTGACCAACAAAGACTTGTTGGTTCCGTTCGATCCAAATACTAAAATGTTGTGTTTGGAGATTATTGTCACGACCCAACTCTCTTGCGGTCCAAGCTTGATATTTTAAGGACCCAAGTTCATGAAGGATTATCTAGAAAATTCACTCTATGTAAAATTCTTTATAAAGTTCTTGTACATAGTATAGACATAGAAACTTGTAGAGAATGAAAGTAGTAGAAAGATCTAGGCGTAAAATTGCGTAGAAGGATCACCACCATTCTCTAAAGGAGGTGGGTGCATATATAAATAGGCCATTTGACACCCCATTTTAAACCATCGAGCAAATACACTAAGTGTTCTTACAAACTTCCAACATATTTACTATACTCTTCATACACACTTAAGCACTCTGACAGTGAAGCTTACTGGCTAGTATGCGAACTAGTCTAGTGTCGTACGGGTTAAGATTTTTTTACGAATTGAGTTTTATCTCATGACATTATGTACTCAAATTATAACTCCCTATTTTCAAAAGATTTATTTCAAGTTTTTCATTTTCAAACGTTTTATTAGAAATTTTCATTTTCTTTTATTAAAATCCACTATCTTCATTATTAATATTTTAATCACTATCTTTCATATTTTATCAATTCTCTTCCTTACTTTTCACTATACACTTATTATTTTATCTATATAAACTATTTTTTAATTAAATTTCTTTAATTATTTAAAAAGTAAATAGCAACAAATCTATGGAACATATGGGGTACTTTTACAACAATGTAATAAAGTTGTGTTGCAAATAGACACTAACTTAACCATAGATTCATTAATTGTAGTTGGTTATGGAACATATCCATGATGTATGGATATGATCCAGACGATGGGAAAAAACTTTGGTCGAGAGGGTGTGCCAAAGTAGCCCCTAGCGAGTTGTGCCATTTTTTTGCACCATTGGAGCTCTATTCGAACAAGTAGTCATTACTTAGCCATGAATGATGTCTGATCAACGTACATAGACTCTAAACTTCGAGACTTTGTTAATCTACTCTTATCAAAAAGAAGAGTTGATTGATTTCTCAAACAAACACTTATTTTAATCTTCTGCTATTGTTTCCGCTACATTGACTAGCTTTCGGATCATATGACAAGCTTTTAAGTTACTTGTTGTTAGTTGGATATTATTATCTTATGCTATACGAAAAGGTTTAGAGTTACTAAAAAGAAGAAAAAACCTAACTAAGCAACATAAATAGACACTAACTTAACCATACATTCATTCAGGAAGAAGCTAACTAAGCAACATAGATATAACATAATAATACACGTAACAGTTTATTGAGTAAAATATAAGTGATTGTTGTGATTATACTAAGTGTAAACTAGTAACGGCAAATAGAAGTAAATGAATAATGTGGAGAAATATGAACATGGTAGTAATGATCAAAGTGCAAGTATACAATTTATAGCTATAACATTTATACGATATTCACACGTGTTATTTGTACAAAAACCTTTAATGTGATCTTACTCAATTCGTTCTTTAAAAGTTTTAGACTATAGTAACTATCTGATTGTCAGATCTATAATCCTTAACCAAACGATTTGAAAATCTTAGACTAGCAAATAAAATTAACAGGTCTTACGAACATCTAGACTAACTTAACTTGTATGAATGATTTCGATAACTTAAACCCTAATATATGTGGATCTTTACATCACTACTGCACCCAAGATAAGTTTAGCTACTCATGATAATGTGAGTGACATTGTCACACCCCAAAACCAAATCACTTTGGCGCGACCGGTCGACTATCGTGCGATGGGGTCACGCCAAGACGAAGCCTAACTTTAATCCTCAGAATACAATAATATCGCAGAGTGGTTGAAACAGAGCATCTAAAATCCATACAGTAATTACATCAATTACAAATCTTCAATACAATGACAATCTCAACAGTGAAATCATCATATACAATACAAATCTTAAAGTACGCAAAACCTACTAAAAAGTATTCACAAATCCTTCATCCATCTACCGTCTCAACTCCAAGTAACTCTGACCGATCACTTACTAAATATGTGAAAGGGGGTGTATGGGTGAGCCTCATTGACACTTCTACCGGATCAAGTAGAGCTTCGAAGATACATATATATACACACAATACAATCACACATAACAAAAGTTGCATGACATAATAAACGTAACATTTCGGCTCAATCAGATATGATTCTATAACCACTAGTATAAGTCTGGTGGCACAAAGGTCGACATAACATAAACATAATCCTCTACCAGAGAGGTAACATAACATAAGGGAGTACTCCGGCCAGACAAATTCCCTGAAGGGCAAATAACATTTCATAGTCACAACTGAAACCTCAAACATAACATTTATCCATGCACTTTTACAAAATTGTCATTGTACATAGACTACTGGGATTGTCATTGGGACTGTTGTAATGACGGTTGCTCCTAGGTTGGCTAGGGCGTCGGCATGGTTGTTCTCCATCCTTGGTACATGCAAAACAGAGAACTCCTCTAAGGAGACTGCAACTCCTTGACTAGCTTCAGATTGGCAGCCATCTTGGTTTCCCTAGTTTGATAAGAGCCATGCAATTGGTTAACTACTAACTATGAGTACGACTGTACCTTAGGCTTTTTTATGTCCATGTCATGAGATTGAGGCAGTCTATAAGCTCCTCATATACTCGGCACGTTATTATTTTCTTTGGATGGCGTCTATGTCTAGAGAGGTAAGGACCATGCCAAGTCCATTTCCTTTGGTATTACTGGAGCCGTCGATTGAGAGCTTCCACTGAAACTCGTTCTCCTCTTATAAACAACAAAATAATTCCTTCTCTACTTAACCAGTTCAATCGAAGTGAAGTCCGCAAGAGAATGTGACTTGATGGATGTGCGAGGTTGGAAGGAGACATCATACTCGCTGAGCTCAACCGCCTATTTCGATAGCCTACCGGAGACCTCGGGCTTATGTAAGACATTTCAGAATGGGCTGGTGAGAACTATAATAGAGTGGCATTGGAAGTAAGGGTGTAGCTTCCTTAATTAATGCAGTGACCAGTGCAATTGCTAGCTTCTCTATATGTATGTACAGAGTCTTCGCGTCCATCAGGGACTTGCTCACATAGTAGAATGAGAGTTGGTTTCCATCTTCTTCCCTGACCAAGACGCCTCTCAGTGTTGTGTCGAAGGCCGTTAGCTAGTGACATAGCCTCTCCAACTTTGGGTTTCGAGAGTACTGGAGATGTGGTGAGGTAGCATTTGATTTTCTGTATGGCAACCTCACACTTGTATGTCCACTTGAAGTCTTTGCTCTTCCATAGAATGTCAAAGAATTGCCGACACTTATTGAAAGACTTAGGTATGAACCTGCTAAGGGCTACTAGCCTCCAAGTCAGTTTCTGCACATCTTTAACACACTTAGGGGAAGGGATGTTAGCAATAGAACGAATTTGATCAAGGTTAGCCTCAATAATTCTTTGTGTGACCAGATACCCAAGGAATTTTCCGGATGAGATACCAAGTGAGCACTTGGTCGATTCAACTTCACATTGTACCTGCAAAGAACTGAGGGCTTGGTAGAAGTGATCTAGGTACTTGTCGGCGACCAATGACTTGACTAACATGTCGTCGATGTAGACCTCCATGGCGTCCCCCAGTATGTTCGGACATGTGGTTGACTAAACGCTGGTAAGTGGCTCCTGCATTTTTCAGTCTAAAGGGCATGACCTTGTAGCTGAAGATACAGTTTTATGTGACAGGTTGTCTTCTCTTGATCTTCGGGGTGCATCAGTATCTAGTTGTAACCTGAGAAGGCGTCCATGAAGCTTAGAAGCTCATGTTCTGATGTAGCATCCACTAGCATGTCTATGTGCGGAAGTGGGAAAGAATCCTTCGGGGATGCTTTGTTCAGATCGGTGAAGACGATGCACACTCGTCACTTGTCATTCTTCTTCTTTACTACGACAACGTTTGACTAACCAGTCTGGGTAGTGCACTTCACGACTTGATTTGATATCGAGCAACTTTTGGACTTCTTCATTGATCACCTTGTTTCGTTCATTAGCGAACTTCCTTCATTTTTTTCTGATTGGTGGGTGGTCTGGGTCGACCTCAAGTATGTGAGTGATTACCCCCCGGGTCGACCCCTGTCATATCTGCGTGTGACCAAGCAACACAATCATGATGAACTTTAAGAAATGTGATAAGTTGTGCCCTTATCTCTGGCCTCAACCTTGCCTTAATCTGGAATTTATAATCTGGATGGTCTGAGTGAATCTAAACTTCGTCGAGCTCTTCCATACTTGGCTGGTCTGGGACGATTGGGGGTTGAGTTGATGTAATTGTTATAATACGGTTGTCTTTGGCTTGGCTTCCATGTAACATGTGTTCTCGCTCGCATCACGTTGTTGTTGAAGGTCTCCTTCACCCCCTCAACTGGGTATGGAAGCGAATCACCTGGTGGTAGGTTGAACGCACTGATTTCGTTTTATAATCCATGGTCTGCCAAGGACGGCATTGTAGCTTGATGGACTATCCACGATCAGGAACATCATCTTATAATCCAACTCATCTAGTCTTTTTACCATCTTATTGTCATTCCCAAGTATAGTTTTTATGTGTTTTAGTAGTGCTTTGTTACGTTTTTGTGTTTTATGTGTTTTGTAGGGGTTAGGCGAAAATGCATGGAAAAACAAGGGCTAAACCAATGCATTTAATGCATCAATGGAAGAATGGAAGTTTATGGACCTTAAAGTTGGTTGAGAGAGGGGTTATCGGTCGAAACGGGAGTGGATTTGGTGTTCAGGCGAAGATTTTAGAGCCGTTTAAGAGAAAGCGTATGAAATTCGAGCAACTTTGGCATTTTGGCCATAACGTTTTCATATGAACTCCGATTGAGGAAAACTTGATATCCATGTGTGGATAAGACCAAGATCTAAAACTTCAATGAATGAACTATTTCCATATTTGGTGGGCCAAAACATCCACGCGACGCGGTGGATTCAAGCACCACCGTAACACGGTGGGCCTGATTTTTGGGCCTGCTCCGTCCTTTCGTCCTAGAACTCAGTTTTTTGGCCCGATTTCGTCCTAATTACTACTTAGTTTCTACTACTTTATGTTCTTCAATTTCTACCTTGGGGTCGTGACAACCATCGGTAAACTATATCAATTTTATTTAATTCTTCTTTCTATGCTTGAGAATATGTGTATTGCTCTCTTTTCCATGACTGTGAGTAGCTAAACACCCAACTATGGAGTGGTGATGGATTCAAGTACGATTAGCTAGGGTTTTTGTGATTCGATGTGCATCAGGATTAGTTACTTGTGCTATTTAGGGTTAAACGATTAATCTGGCTATGCTTATTTGATGTTCTTTACAAATAAAATCACTGATCGTATAGCTTTTGTACCTTGTCAGCCAAAACGTTTTACGTCTAGCTATACGATCGGTTTGTTACAAATTACTTTAGACAGATTAATATGATTAGCTGGAGTTTAGTGGAATTGACGACTCCATTAATACTATTCGTTTTTTTAATTCGATTGTGACAACTTGTGTTCTTAACTCATGTGAATCACAATTCCATGCTAATCAACTTGGTTGAAGTCATCACCTTATAGTTTCTCCAATCATACGTATATCTCAATTCAAGTATAAATTTCATATGTCTATCTGCTCTATATTCTTTATTTTCTCTGCAATCAATCTGCTGCCAAAGCAACCAACCTATATTTTGCTTTCCATATTGTTTCTTTATTCGTAAACCGAGCAACAACTAGTTAAGTCTTTAGCGACCGACCTCGGAGTTATTATCACTACACTGCATATTTTCGTAATGTCAATAATTAACTCTTGGCTTAAATATAAATAAATATAACTCTGATTTTACACATAAGACGCCTTTTGCGTAGACAAGAAGGGCAACGCTCCCAACTGTGTACTTTCGCTTTCCACTAAAGCCATATAGAGTAGTCGGCTAGCGGAGGATGGTTGTCTAATCCTATGTTTTAAAAGTCGGGCCGGTCAATTGAGCCACTCACCCCCTAAAAAGGGTTCAACCGGGGTCGGACCGGTTGGGCCGTTTTTGAGCCGTTTGAACCGGTATGACGTCATACATAATATTATAAATATTTTATATACATATATACACACAAAATTTTCATAATTATAGATAAACATTACAAAAATTCAAGACATCAACAATATTTCCAATCGTTCGTTTACCCTTCACTAAAATGGGTTTATAAGATGAGTTACACACTCCTTCATTCACAGTCAATATTTCCAATTAATTGTTAATTAAGCGAACACAAGTGTTATGTATTCAAAGGAATCAGTCAATCCTCATTAATCTCAATTAAAAACGCTAGTTTTCTTCCTTCTATGGCTAAATCAAACGGCAACGAATCAAACAATTGTACCCCTCGACGTTTACCTTTTTATCATCTTCCTCAACAGATCCCTTCCATTTCAGCTCTCTCTGTCTCTCACAATCACTCTCCAAATTCTTCTTCTTCAGAAGAAGAAACACCGAAATGTTCTACACAGCGTGATTCCTCACCTCACCACAATTCTCCTTAACCTAACCACAGAAACACCCACAATTCACAGATGTAAGAAGAGGGAAACTAATGGATTTTGAAATTAGGGAAAACGAACGATTATAGCAAGTAAAAACCGAACGATTACAGCAAGTAAAAAAGACAATTACCGAATCAATTTTGAAGAACAGAAGAATGACCGTAAAGGCGGAAAACGAGCTCAGTATCAGTAGACTTCCTGCAGGTGGACTGGAGACAGATCACAGATGTAAGAAGAGACTTTCGGAAAGGCGGAAAACAAGAAGAAACGAAGAAGAAGAAAGAAGCGATGAAGATTGAAGAACAAAAGACGGCTGCTACTCTGATTTAGCCTTTTAGGGCTGTTCAAAATTTTTTTTTTCAATTTTGACTCGAGCCGGCGGTTCGCCGGGTCGATCCGGCTTTTTGCCGATTTTTGAAGGTACAACAGACCGTTCGGGGGTGGTTTCACGGCCGAACCGGTCGGGCCGGCCGGTCCGATCCGGCTTTTAAAACACAAGTCTAATCTATGCTCATTTATGAATGAGTGTCTAGAAAAATGACGTTAGCATAGCTCTCATTGTCTTTTTTTTTTTAAACGGCTAAAGGGTGACTCAAACCCCCGACCTATTGTCAATGAGAACTCTCTTCGTAAGATAGTTTGCAATGAGAATAGAATTGACTAAAGCATCGTCATGAGGATTGATTAGTTGCTTAAACGTTTGATTTGAGAAGCTAATAGTCAAGTCAGATGAAGATGTGTTTGATACTCTAAGAGCATTGAGCTCATGCCTTACCGTTTGCCTACTATGGCGCTTTGCTGCATAGTACGAGATACCACTGATCTCTTAACATCCCAGAGATTACATTGATTGCCTTGTTGGTCTGAGTGTGCTTAAGTGGATCAGCGCACTGTCGACCGGTGAGGTCTTTTACCTTTTTCAAAGAGGTACCTCGTCAAGTGTCCTCTCTTTAGTAGCTCGGCTACCTCCAGATGCAGAGAGATGCACTCTGCATTTACATGCCCATGGTCTTTGTGGAACTCACATAACTTGTTAGGTTTCTTTGATCTAGAGGTATTTTAAGTTTTCCTGGCCACCTAATTCTATCGCCCATGATTTTCATGACTGTTACACAATCCTCTAGTTCAATGTTGATGGAGTAGCTCAGAGACGGTGATCGGGTTTCTGTCCTCCCCGGCTGGATTGGAGAGCGAGGTGGATTCACAACAGGTCCATGCCTTCTTTAAGGTATGGCCTAGCACGGTAATCTAAAGTCTTTCTTTCAACTCGCATGTCAGGGTAGGTTCCCTACGACCACTCTGGTTTGTTATGTAAGGTATGTTAGCATCTTCCTCTTCCCATTTGATCTGTGTTCATACTTTGACAAGTACGTCCTCCACGGTTCGATATGGGTACGTGGTCAACTACTTGTACAACCCCGAGTTGGGTGGAAACCCTTTGCGGAATGCACTGACAAATGTGTCCTCCAAGCTCACTAGTTTGTAAGCTAGTTCCTCATTGCTACTTACTTGATCTGCAGAGAGACCCTTCTACTAGTCTTCACAAGAGTGACTTCAAGGGTTGGTCTTAGCGGAGCGCTCGCCACTTGAGAAATTGGAGTCACCCCTTCGGTCTCCTCAAAAGTTAGCTGGCGAGCCTCAATTGAGTTGCGTGGTTGGTTCTCCACCCAGTGATCTGAGTTTATCGACGAGATGAAGTTGCATCCAGTGTTGGAGCCTTGCGGTGAAAGATAGGCTCTATTGTTTCCTTTAGGGTCGAGTTCTCTTGACGGATAATGCGGTTCTCCTCCTCGAGGAGTCTGATCTTCTTGGCGTTCTCATGCATCTGGCCTGTCAAGTCTTTGACCTGGGCAGTGATATCCATCTCCTCTAACTCGTCGAGGACATACTCGTTTAAGTGAAATATGAAGATTGTTTAGCGTGTTACGATGGTTGCTAGTAGATTGCCTCTTTTGGTAGTTGAGGCCTCACCGTGGGAGCCAGGCTGTGGATGTTTAAAATTTTACAATCGAATTAGGTTAACGAATTCGAGGGCACCAGCGACCTACAAGGTAAGTAGAAGCAAACCTGGAGACATGAGGTCCAAGGTGACACCGGTGTGGTGCCTACCAAAGGGACCCCGACGTTCAAGTCAGTAAACTGCAAGATGTAATAATTAAAGGAGATAGAGAGAAGGATGTTGTTAGTTGGATCGGTTCGGCAGAGTGAGGATGAACAGCGACAAGAGGCTAGTTTACCTTGTTAGGGGGAGTGAGTTGGTGGTCGTTGGGCGCTGGTGAGAGATGATGGATGGTGATGGATGGTTGTTGGTGTTGATCAGAGAGCTTGAGAGATAGAGGCGTAAGAGTGAAAACTAGAATTTTCACAGTCAGAGTTAGATCACTAGGGTTTGTTCCATAAGTATTCGATGATTTATCTCTTGCTCACATGCCTCCTATAAAGCTCAACTAACAATTGTAGTCTCTCCCACAATACCGATGAGGCAGTTGGAGTCTCCTAGTGGGTTGGACCACGTCTTGATCAGTTGAAAGGGTTGTGTGTAGTTTAGCTTGGTAGTTGAACTAGCTTTCTAATGAGATAATCGAATAAATAGCTCTGTTGACTGACTAAGTGAGGTGGGATGGCTAGTCTACTCACAATTTGGGTGGTTCCATGAGGAACGTAGTGTACCTTACCTTCTCTAGGACCAAGCTCAAGAGCTAGCTCTTGTGGGTTGGTAATGTGTCATATCTTCGAGGACTATCTAGGAGAGAGCATTGGCTCGTACTTGACTAGTCAGTGGAAGGTGAACCTTGTCTGGTCAACGTGAAATGGACCTAGGGTTATGCTAGACCAAGCATTGAGGTATGGGTCACGGAGCTAGTTGAGCTAGATGTAGAGATGGAGATGAATCCTAGAGCTGGGGCAAGACCTCATACGTTGATCAGGTCTAAGGATCATAGATGGACCTCAGATGATTGTCTATATCAATGGGTCGACAGCATGGTGGCTAGTCTTCATCCGCTAGGTGTCCTGATCAAGTTGACTTTTGGTCAAATGTATGCGAACTGGACTTCAATTAGCAAAGTCTTCGAGTGATTACAACATAGTCGAGTATTCTCATGGATTGGCCCGAATCACCTCTAAATGGGGCCATAAACCAGACCTCATCACATAGCATTTGGGCTAAATCTTGGACTAGACCAAACAGTCCTGGCAATGGGTGGGTTTTACCCAACCCAAAGCCTAAATTAACAATATGGATCAGATTTGGGTCCAATCCAATCCCTAGATAAACTCAAACCCAGCCCAACCTATTTTAAATGAAATTGAATGGGAAGGGTTGGATAAAAATCCGAAAAAGACCAACCCGTCCAAACCCAAATTTCTTCTCCTTCTGGCTTCAGCCGTTTCTTCATCTGATGTGATCATTGTTTTCTTCATCTATCTGCTCGTCTTCAATTCTTCATCAGCTCAGCTCGTATTCTTCATCAGCTCGTCTTCTTCATCTGTTATGTTCGTCGTCTTCTTCATATGCTCGTATTCTTCATATGCTCTACTCGTCTTCAATTCTTCATGCTCAGCTCGTCTTCTTCACTAGTAACCTTAAGCTCCAATTGAAACCTACCAAAATTGAGTCTTTGTTCGAATCAAGTGTTCGGGACTTCGGGTAAAGAAATTGAACAGTGTGAAAGTGAAGAGGAGAAAAGGTAGAGAGAAACGTCAGACCTATTCTTTCGATGAGGTGTTTGATGGGTTAAATTGAAAATCCAATTTGAAGAAGGCTAAACAGGAGAAGGAAGCAGATTTGTGGTGGACGTGGTGGCTGAAAGAGGCAGAGAACGTGGTGGCTTCAGTCGCGGATTCAGCAGGTTCAAGGCATTTGTGGTGGTTGGGGACACCAACGGGCATGTCGGATTGGGGGTTAAGTGTGCGAAGGAGGTTGCGACTGCGATTCAGGGAGGGGTTATTCTGGCGAAGCTGTCACCGATCCCGGTGAGGAGGGGGTACTAGAGGAATAAGATCGGGAAGCCGCATACGGTGCCATGTAAGGTCCAAAATTTCAAGAGGAAAAAAAAAAAAAAAAAGACCGGTCGGCCCAACCCAATCCGAACCGGTCCGACCGGCCCGGGTTTTAATGGGCTTCGCAAAAATAGGCCGTTTCTGGCTCAACCAGCCCGGTCAAACCCAAAACCATTCCTTCCTCCTCCCTTGAATATCCATAATTTGGTCAATGGGTTGGGTAAAACCCACCCACTGCCAAGTCTAAGACCAAGATACAAATTTTTGCCACTACATTTATCAAAAATAAATAAATTTGATACAATATACTCATATGAAATATACTTGTAGACAAAATCCACCTCAAAATCTTCAACGGCACATTATTTAAACGACACTTCAAAGAGACCGAAAGAGTATGATAGCCAACTATGGCCTCACGCTCAACTCTGTGTCCGAATTAACAAAGTTTGAGAGTTCATCGGAAAGACTCAGGGACAAAATACAGAACGGAAGCAATACAGGAGTAATGAACCCAATGCACAACGGAGTTTAAGATTATTAATATTGGATTTCATTAAAAGAGTACATAATGGGTCGATTTACTAAGAGTAATGAAAATCAAAGAAAAACTATCTGTCTAACCTGCAGAAAGGAAACTGAATGACCAAACTAAGAAACACGCAGAAACCGTATGAGCTTTCTTTAGGGATCATACAGGCCAAAATCTGAGACTGAGTCTTAAAGTGGTTAACATTACCGCCTGAGCTGCCTTCTGGCCAGAGCAGCGGCCCTTTTGGGGATTTTAACCTTATAACTCACCTGATGAAAGATTTGGAAAGGCATTATATTATAAGGTAGGAACAGCATATAAGTATGATAATTTGGTTCAAATTCAATTACTACCAACAAGAAGAATGCTAAAGTTTACGACTTTACCTGTACCATCTCGCCACCCCTCATTACAGACATTGTCTTCTGCTCAAATTCAGGGCCATCTTTAGCTTCATTTTGCTGTTCATCTACAGTATGTTTTTCTGAATTTGACCTAGGATAGGAAGATGAAGAAACTGGCTCCACAATTGAAGGAACTGTTACATCAGAAGCCCGTGTGCCTGGATTAATGTCACTTTTTGATACAGAACTAGAACTAGTTAGATGATCCTCCATTATACGTCCAGGCAATGGATGGGCTGGATGAGTAACATTTTGTTTGGTCATTCCAGGTTCTGCCTCAACTTGTTCGTGTTCTGGATGTTTATTGACCTCCGTAAAAGAAGAATCATTTTCCAAGATAAGCCCAGTTTTCTGATTCGTGAATTGCGCACCAGGGTCCTGTATGGTTGATTTGTTCAGGATGTCATTCTTGTTACTCGTGTTAATACTGGTCATATTCTGTGGAGCTGTTTGACGCCCTACTTTGAACTTCTTCAAATTCTCCAATGCTTTTTGCCTCAATATTGATTCAAGATCACCCCCGGCTAAACCAGGGACTGATGCAGCAGTATCTTTCACCTCCAGAGTATTTGTGTGGGCACTACCACCTTGATGATCATCTGCAACATGTTCTAACCGTACCTCCCTGCTGGATATTGCAGGAGAGTGGTCATCCACGTCCCTTTCATTCATTTCATTACTGTCTAGGCTTATAGGAGATGGGTAACCATCCAATTCATTGACAATTTCTTCTTTATTCAGATTGCTCTCCCATCTATCGTCTTCATCAGGTTGATAAGCTGCGGCAATAACTGATCTCAAGCGCCTAGAGTTATTGACAGGAGGCAATGCACCATCACTAAAACTTTGGTCACCACCTCTACCTCCCATCAGCGTATCTGCTTCCAGATCAATAATCAGTTTATTCTTTTCGCCTTCACCATCCACACTACTACTACTTTTAGTAGGACATGTAGAGCAGCTCAGTGAATCAGGGCTCGAAGAACGCAAATGCTTTCTGGATTTCTTCGTTGAGGATCTCTTCCTCTTCTTGGATTTACCAACACCATCTCCAGCTACACTTTTCTTCTTTGTTTTCCTAACACGTACATCTTCGTCACTCTCAGAGCTGCTATATCGTTTTCTCGCCCTTTTACTCGAACTCTTCGACATCTTCCTACTCCTCCGATCATCACTCGAATACGGCGACATGGAATAGTCACGTCGACTGCGTTTTTTCAATTTCTTACTCTTTCTCCTATAATCAGATGAACTGGATTCTGAGTTGTATGAATCATCATCAGAGAGAGACGAAACGGAATCATGTCTACGCTTCTTCAATTCCTTCACTTTACTCTTCTTCTTCCGCTGCAACAATTCAGTATATCACAATAAAACACAATCCAGAAAACGCATTGCACCAAATTGAGATCAATTTCATAGATTCCAAGACTCAACCTTTACGGTTTCATTTTTCAATTAATCACAATTGAAGTCGCAAAACGAAAAAAAAACCTTAATCGTAGACAATACATAAACAAAAGCGATCTAACAAAAAACCCTAATTATAAAGAACAGATTTTTATTTCACATATATTCATATTAACAAGAAAAAAGTAAAGCTTGTTCAGATTTGACATGAAATAGGAAAGGGATGATAATAGAATAATACCTTGTCAGTTTTGTTCTTGGATGATTTTCGACGTTTAGAGGAAGAACCAGTGCGAGGCATTGTACCTGAAATCAAGAAACAGAAGCGATGAGAAAGGAAAGAGAATTAGAAGAAACTTACAGAAAGGTTGATTGATTATTGAATTGATGGGATGGAGGGGATATGAAGTTCTGTTCACTTGGGTTTTATGAGTTTGTTTGGGCTTCTACAAATCTGGTTGCCAACGAAGTGTTCGTTCGTGTTGCACTCTTATCTAGGTCGTTTATATTTAATTAGGATAATTACATATACCCCTACCCTGTTATATTAAAAAATATTTATCTATTAACAAAATTAATTTTTTTAAATAAAATATTAAAATTAATAATTAAAATTTAAATTAAAATATTCTCCAAAAGTTGGAGATTAAACAAAAATCCGAAATCAATAATAAAAATTAAATTGAATAATTAGAAATTTTAATTTAGGATTCATGTGAATATTGATGAATTGCGAAACTTTAATTTATGATTCATGTGAATGTTGTTCTCTTTAATTATGAGTAATGTGAATATTTGTGATTAATTATGGTTTTTCGGATTATAATTTTCTTGCAAATTATTCCCTCCGTCCCGATTTAGAAGTCACGTTTTCTATTTTGGGTTGTCCCGGTTTGAAAGTCTCGCTTCCTTAAATAGAAAATCTTTTTACTATTTTATACATTATCTCTCATACTTTATTCACTATTTCTCATACTTTATCCAATCACATTCATAATTTATTACATCTATTTTACTTCATCACTTTTTTCTTAAAACTAGTGTTCGATCCCGCGAAACTTCCAAACCGAACGGAGAGAGAGAGTATATAATGTGTTTACTTATTTCTTTTGGAAAATTAGTAAAAATAAATAAATTTACATAACAAGTAGCGAGTGAGGACGATATATTGCGATATGAAGCAATGGTTAAGCGTAATAGAAAGTATTGAACATGTGTCAGATGTGTACACATCGACTAACAATAGTCAGGAAGAAAATGTTAGCATACAATTTCAACTTACAACTCACACTTTAGAATTCATAATGTTAATTTTAGACTTTTTTTTTTGTAACTCAGAACACTTTGATAATTAAAAGCATAACTTGATAACATAGAATTAAACCAAAGGTTTAAAATCGAACAACCTCCTACGTTGATCCATATTTGATACCGGCATATTAACACTAGACATCAAATTACCAAAACCTAACATAACAAACCTAACCAGACCATCTCAATCTAGGCCCGTTCACCCCTAATTATCCTAGAAAGTTGGATATCCTTGGACATGATCGTCACCCTCTTAGCATGAATCTCGCACAAATTAGTATCCTCAAACAATCTCACGAGGTAAGCCTCAGCAGCCTCCTGCAAAGCAGCAAAAGCCGAGCTTTGAAACCTCAAATCCGTCTTGAAATCCTGAGCAAAATTAATGTGGGACTTAGTACAAGTTATATTCTAAATAAAACTGAATTGCATTATAAAAAAATACTATTGAAAACTAAAGTAAATTAAAATTAATGTGTTTTTAAAAGAATAAAACAAAGGCTTTATATGAAAATACAAAATATTGAATCTATATTGTGACACTTTAAATTTCCATTATATAGTTCAACTAGGTCTTTTACTAATTATTGGTCAATTTAATTGGTAATTAAAGTTCAATTGTTTAATAGTAACAATAGCTAATCAAGATTGTTGATGTGCTAGGAAGCCTAGCCCTTCTCGATTTAAGCTTGAAAAAGTTGGATGGAAGAGCTTAATTTATTAGTGCGATGTATTTGTTTAAGATATAATATTAAAATTATAATGATTGAACAACAATGTATTTACCATTCAAAACATTTCTAAACATTAATCACTATTTTCTCTAAAAAAAAAGAATACTCATCATTTTGAAAAATCAAACTCATAATTTAACACTAAATTATAGTAAATTGCAGCTTAAAAATTTCTAAAAAAATTAAACAACATTGATCTGAAACGTCTCAGTATTTACGTGGTCATCCGGATCTTGATCCGGTGAACCTTTCTTAGTAGATAGATCGGATCAAATTCCGGATCCGAGTTTGATAACATATTGTACAATAGTACACAAATAAATACAAGATACAATGCAAGCACAGCGATAAACTTCAAGCAACAGGTGAATAAGAGATGCATTCTGCTTAAGATGCCATAAAACATACACTTTTGCATTCTGCATCAGACTACTGATGAAGTATTAACAAAAAATTGAAAAATAATTTGGGAAATGGCCTATGCACAGGAATCATCATCAACACACAGGCCACAGCAAAATAAGCATATCAGAGCTTTGGCTAATGCAGGAAAACAAGAATAGGGAGATACTTTTTTCAGTAGCAAAGTACTTTGCATAGACTGTTTGACAGACGAAAAGCTGTTTCCCAAGTCCCAACCATAGCAGCAACCTTTAACTTTCCATCAACTAATCTTCATCAAGGGCAGTGAAATCTTCTATTACATCAGCTCTGCCACTTTGTTTACTCATTGAGCGCAGTTCATCAATTTCAACAAGCAGCATTGGGTCACAAACCACTCTTTCTGCTCGTAATCTTTTAGGGCAACCTGAACGAAGATATTCCACAAGATTACTGGAGATAATAATTTTATTGGATTTTAGGGGAAGTGAAAGATATCATAAAGACAGGCAATATACCAGCAATAGGACATTCACCATGCATGGTCACGATATGACGCATGATAGCCTGCTTCTCAAATATGTGCTTGCAGTCCGCACTGGCAAAGTAAGCATGACACATGTTAGACGAATCATTTCTAACCTAGTCTTCAACTACAATGATCTTAATTCATTAACTTTCAGCCTTCAGAGATGTGTGAAAACTTGAGACCAGTGTGCAAGTATATTTCACCAACCTAAACATAATTGACATTTGGGCTCCCTTTGAACAAGGCAGAATTTGTTATTAGATAAATCACCATTTATTCTTGCAAGGAGCATACATTAAATTAAGAAAACTCATCACAGGGGCTGTTGCAATGGTATTTCTCATGTACGAATTTTAACTATACGTATTCCGTGCAACTTAAGTCTGAATTTCCATAGGAATTCAAGGTGAAGGAAGATGCATGCTTATATAAAATGTAACACCTTCGGACTGGTTCTGCTAGTTCAGTGATAGGCTTCCCCGTCAAAGGGCATTTAGGATTCACAAGATTAGACTGCGTGCTGGTCATTACTATGTCCTCCTCTTCATCACCTGGCATATCCTCTCCTTCATGGTGAACTTTCTGCAGATAACATTCACATAACTCCGTTTTAGTTCATTTGTGCCAATCATGGTTGGACGAGTTATTGACACAGTATGTTTAATTAAACTACAAAGAGCCAATAAGGAACCATGTATCATGTTAAATAAACATTCTGATAATAGATTTTGAGCCCAAGCAATAAAGCCCAACCGGTCCAAGGAAACAGACTGTTTTTTTAACATAGCGACAGGGAGCAGACAACCCAGAAACAGGATAGGGGATGGATCACCAGTCTTGAAGCAAAATCAACAACATCCAGGCATTCCAAAGGGGAATCTGGCTGGCAATGGGAAGGGATAAGGGAACAGCTGGAGGAGAGGAGCACGTTAAACCTGAAAGAAAGAAGAGCAAGCGGGATTTGCTTTATTTTGCTAGGTTCATTGGGGGTGGGGGGTGGCAAATCAACTATAGCGGCTGCTCCAGGCCTCTCCAACCCACTATTCGTTATGGGCAATCCTGCTGTACCTAAATACATAATTCTACAGAACACCTGTAGCATTACATGGTCGTTCTACCCTCCAATGACACTATAACAGCCACTATATCAATAACTTTGTTCTAAAAGGTTGCAGGATTGAAGCCTAAAGATGCTCTTTGTTGACCAAGTTGCATCTTTCTGTCTAGATTGATAGTCTTGGGATAATGGAAACCAAGGATTCACAACTGGCATCGCAAATGTGGAAGGGATTGTGCGGTTGACTGAATATTCAGCTAATCAAGTGGGAAGGTGAGAAAAAGAATTTGGAGTAGTTCTCAAGGTTGGTGCCATCTAAGAATAAAGAAGTTTGGCAAGTTTTTTGGCATGGAACAATTGGTTCCTTTGGAAGGCAAGGAACAACTTCATGTTCAAAGGGGTGGTGAAGACGTACTCAGAGATTGTGTCAAATCAAGTTCAAAACTTGTGGTCTTGGTTGAAAAACAAAAATCAGTTTTTGTCAACTTACAACTACATGGATTGAGAGCTTTGTCCAAAAGAAGTCTTTGAATATTCCTTATCTGAAGTCCTGTCAAAAGTGCTGGCCGCGTTCACCCTGGTTTTGGATCAGTTGTTTGGTATTCTGGTTACTGTAATATTTCTTAAGATTTGAGGGTACTGTTAGGTTTGAGCTAGAGGTCCAGTGGTCTTGAAGAGGTAATTTGTTTAGTTCTATTTCTGGCACAATTGTAATACAGTAATAGCAACCCTGGTGCTTTCTGTTCATTCTTTGAATATAATTTAGCTGATAAAAAAAAAACTGGCATTGATGCAGGTAGAAACTAGCAGCTATATCCCAGCCTTACTGTGAGTTGATACAATACATACATGACCCTGACACTACCACCCAGTGAAGCAGTATACACCTATACATCTTTTTACTGATAAAATATTTATAGCATTCACTGATAGAAAGCGACATATCATAAAGCCCTACATGCTGTTTTCATAGCACAATTCCACAGTATGACCAAACAAGATCGACCGAGCTACCATCGGCTAGAGTCAGATCCCTAGATCATGTACTCAAATCTCATTAAACTCCTTATTTTAGTGTATGGGCATGCTACAGGTAGACGTCAAGGAAAACACCAAATTGTTATAGATGACCTAGGAACTGCTACCAGAAGCTACGATTTGGAAGAGAGTTAACATGATAAATGTAAAAGGCATAGAGTAGACACATTATTAGAATATAAAAAATCAAACCGAGTGATGGCCTCATGATTGTTCACATGTATCAGCTTATTATTTTCAACACAAATGAAGTGTTTGTCCAAGATTGTGTGAGTAAACATACCCATATAGCTTCACGGAACTGCCGTAAGAAGGGATCTTTCTCAGGAATAAAGGGTGCTGCTGTAGCTCTTGATCTTTTCACTTTCTCCTCAAACAGTTTACCAAAGTCGGTTAGCTGGAGAATCAAAATTACGGCCAAGAGACAATACAATTATTGATGATACATCAATTTTCAGAAAGGGAATTGGTTAAATTTAAAGGTAAAAAAATAATCAGGAAAGACTTAATACCTCTGGCCCAGGCTGGTATTCATTTCCGACTGACTGGATGGCGTTGCAAAGATGAGTACAGTCATCTGAGGCCTTCAGTAAATCAATAGTCCCATCTTCAAGCTCTTTCACCTGCAGAGCCATAAAGCAAATCTCCAATAGCCATTGACTACATCTTCATAACTAACATTAGATAGATGTAACAGGTATACAGATTAAATATTCAACACCTACATCAACTACAACCAGTGAGTGTTCTCAGAATTCACTTAAGGCTCATAACTGAACATCCCAACATCAAGATGAGCCGCTGAAGCTATCTATCAAATTCATAGTAAAATTCTCAGGGCCACAATTTCATAGCCAAAAGTAGCAGAGTAGAAGCTAGATAAAAATAAAAGGGTAAGCACAAAACAAAAGACCATAATCATTCGTATTTTTCTCACACCATGCATATAATACTATGTTCTCTTCGTCTGATATATCTGAAAATTGAATTTATTTGTAGTAATGAAATTAAAGCGGGTGACGAGAACAACTAAGCAAAACTGAAATTGAACAACTAGGCGAAACTAAATTGAAATTAATTGTTTTCTAGATGACGAGAACAAAGACTAACTTTGAGTGAAGAAATCGCCCAATATTTCCGAGTTTAAGCTACAGTCAGGTGAAATTGAGGAAAAATGAGGCCGTTGTATCTCTAATCGCTCAATTAACAAAGTACGGTGAGATTTTCTTTTTTAAACGGCAAAATGACTCAAAACCCCGACCTAGTATAAGTGAGCGTGAGCTAGGGTTTGAGCAGAGTACCATGTCCGACAAGTTATCCACCTCCAAATCAATTGCAACCTCTCTGAGCATGTGCAAAGCCTTCCTAATGTCCTGAAACAGAAGGGATAAGCAGAAAATGAGCTAGGGCAGGGTATTATTGAGAAATTGAGCAAGAGGAGATCGACAAAGTACCGGGATAAGAGATAGATTATCGGTGTAAAGAGATGTCGCGGCTGTCTTGATTCTTCCATATGCGGGATTGCGCGGAGGAGCAGCCATTGTTGGTTCTGGTTTGGGATCTTCTTGAGGAAAACGAAAACCTCTTCTGCTCTTTTCGATTACACGATGTTGGAGGGAAAATTGAAAGGAAACTTTATATCATCCGATCGACCAAAAATATTATAATATATTGCTTTATAATTTTTTTATTTTTTAATATTTTTTTATTAATCTTAAAAAACAAATACAAAGTAGAAGACAATCACAGACGATCCAATAATCCGTGTAAGTTTGAAAAGATGTGGATTAAAGTGGAGAATTGTGTCTGCATTCCGTGGAAGTCGGCATACCGCTGCAGATATGTTTGAGAATTTGGGCAATGTCGATCGGGTCTCATAGAATGGAGTTGCACATCATTTTCTCATGTTTTTTTTAAACGGTTAAATATTATTATATATAGGCACAAGATATGTTCACGCAACAAACATTACAAAGAAAATCGTCCAAACCATAACCATCACGTCAAGACTAAATCTTTACACCAAGTCTAAAGTGTTCACTAAAATACAAAAAGATAGACCAGCAAAACAAAGTCAATCCTCAACACCGAGTGAGCCACAAATATCTAGATCACAATAGATTTATCTTCACCTCCCAAAAAAGTGCGGGCCAGCAATACTATGAAAGGTGCAAACTCCAAGATAAAAATCAACCCCAACGTATTTAAGGTTAAATCTCCATGGTTTAACCCCTCGAGTCCCCAATATATTGAAAACTAGATCACCGTGACCTAGCTACTTGGGATGTAGTAGCCGGACTCCTCAGAGTATACATGATACTCCTCTCACCGAGATAAAAGAAATCAGAGTATAAAGCAAAAGAGAAAATAAACTCAAGAAATTTAAGATTAAACGTTTAATTCCTTCATTGGTTTAATCCGTCGAGTTCCCCAAGATATTGAAAACTAGATCACTCTGGTCTAGTTACTTGAGTTAAAATCACAGTGACTCCTCAGAATATTTAAGCTACTACTTTCAACCAGAATTAAGAGAATTGGTGGCTATGCACAAATTAGTAATCCCCTGCTGAATCAACCAAAAAGATACCAAATTTAGTGCTCCCCTGTTTCCAAAATCAGAGCAAAACAGAGTTAAAAAAAAACGCCTGAGGAGGCCTTGACTCAATTAGATTGCTTTCGTATTCTGAAGCAGCAAAGCAAAAAGAGAAGGATTGTAAACAGAAGCTTGAGGAACTCCTTGACAAAGATGAAATCATATGGGAACAACGTGAAAGGACACAATGGATGGCAGAGGGTGGCATAAATATTAGATTCTTCCATTCTCGAGATTCTAAGAGAACAATATTAATGAGATAAGGGATTTGGTCAATGAACATGGTATTTATCGGGACGTACGAGATTAACCCCTTTCTTAAACGAAAAATCAAAGGCAAGGATTATTTCATGACTTTAAAGTTGGATATGAGTAAAGCATATGATCGTGTGGAATGGCCTTTCCTGAACATGTGTTAGAAAAGTTAGGTTTTGACAGACATTTTATCCATTTGATTATATTATGTGTGAGCACTGTCTCTTACACTATTATGCTTATTGGTGAATCGTGTGGAGATATCCATCCTCACAAGGGTATTAGGCAAGGAGACCCATTGTCTCCTTGATTGTTCTTGTTTTGTGCCGAGGCTTTGAGTTCTCTTATTGCTGAGCTAAGTGTAGGGAGGGGTTAAAGGGGGTTGATGTAACTCCATAAACTCCGAGGGTCTTACACTTCCTTTTTGCAGATGATACTCTTATTTACTATGATGCTACTTGTGCCGCTGCTAGGGAAATTGCTCATATTCTACATCGATTATAGTCAGAATCAACCGGTTAATGATGACTATTTATTCTTTTTTTTATAGATCTTTACGTTTTTCTTCGTAATGATTTGGGCCTAACCTCGTGCGTAAGGTTGTACTTTTGTCAAAAATCGTATTTGTTATGAACATATCATTTTTCTTGTAATTATTTTATAATTGTCATATTTCTTATGGATGTTCAATAATTCTTTGGTAATTATTTATGTTTTTCCTTCTATATTACTCCCTCTGTCTAATTACAAGTAATAAGGTTTGTGATCATTGGGTTAAAATTATATCAACTCGCTTGATTTTTCATATTTACTTATTTATTATTTTTTAATGATTATGCTTGTTGATTCTTCATCCACGAATAGCTAAATACCTCCTATATAGTTGCGTAGAAAACACCGAAACTACATTAATTATACTTATAGTTTGGTGAAATTGACGACTCCACAATTACTATATGGATAGACTTACACGTGTCCCAAATTACAATATTTACTGCTTTTCTCATTCCATAACTCAGAATTTTTTTATATATAATTTTAAATGAAACTATTTACAAAGTATATATCAAAATTTAATTAGTTATAAAAGAAAGTAACTTGATTGATCGATTAGCTAGCAAGGTATGAGATCGATGAACCATTTGATGACTTTGAGAGGAAGCTTTACAAGGCTCACGGCTAAATTAGCTATTCCAGCACAACATATACAACATGGGCATAAACAACTCAACAATCTCCTGAAAAATAATACATTAATACTTCAGATAATGATAACTCACATTTGAATTGTGTAAATATGTATGTTTAGATATATTAGCTTCATGCATTAATGAATATGATATCATGTCATATGCTTTTCTGTTTCAATATATATGTATTTAAAAATGTCATTTTTATTGGTGCAAAAAAATGTCATTTTTATGCAGTCATCAACTCAATTTCTACCATAATTGTTGATCTTGAAATAGTTCAATACACATGTTCAATCACATTTTATTTGTAGTGAAAATAAATAAATAAATAAAACTTAAACAACATGCTAGAAAAAACATTTGTCGTCCAAGTACTATTTTCCCTCAAATCGAAATAATATCCCATGTTAATAACCTAAAAAATAAATGTTGCCCATAAGAACATCTGGGCATAAAAAAAAACCATGGATTATTTTAAAGATATTAAGATGCTACAACTTGAAGCACATAATAAATATATTGTTAATGAATTTTCTAATTTGGTTAAATTGATGCATGATTCTTAAATTATGTGGACCAACAATACTTTTTTTAAATTACATTGTTATCCTATGTGAAACAATATCATCAAAACTTCATATGAATTGGCATGTATTATAATTAAGAAAAGAAAGTGAGTAATTAATAAAAAGATTAATATTAAGTGAATGGTACGAATAATTTATATGCACCATGACGACGACAACAATAACAATAATTAAGTTACCCGATGATCCAAACCGCGGCTCCTATCAAAGACAACAAGAATGCAATGAAGGCGAATGGAAGCGCTAACAGGAAAGCCAATGGCCTACAATTACCCAATCCCATTGCACTTTGAAACTTTTTATTCTTTACAGGATAAATTTTGATTGCTTCATAGAATTATGAAGGGTATTTTTTCAACTTGGAGAGAGATAATTGTTATGAATAGGTTATGATTCAATGAAATTCGAGAATTGAAGCAGTGCATTAACAAATGCTTTATAACCATTAAAGTAATTGGTGGTTTAAGTTTGAACCACCATGTCCATGTTAAAATTAGTAGACCGTGTATGATAAACTTAATTTATCAAGTGATCGAAGTTATATGTACATTTTGAATATTACATTCAAGTTATGTATTTAACATATAATGTACAATGTTATATTTTGAATAAGTAAATATTTATGTGACTTCGACTATTTATGAGATCCATTTCTATTTAGGATAGTGCATGTTTTCATCGTCAACCATTTTATGGTATTCGTGTTCAATACCGAGATGGCGAGATCAATCTCATACTCTTTGGACCTAAATCAAATGTGAATAATATTTTATTCATTTTGATCTAGATCAAATGTTATATAATATTTTATTCATAAAGTTTGTAGTTTTATTGATGCAAATTAATTACAAGAATATTTTCTCAAAAGTTTGTAACAATCTATGTTCACATCAATGGAGATTTAGATATTAATTAATCATAATAGTGTAATTCGTATGGTAAGCAATATTCTTGTATTCAATCATAAAAATAGTGAAAATTGTACCTACAACGAAATATACATCATACAAAATAAGAAATAAGCTTTTTGAGATCACTATCATTACAAGAATTTAATCTATCAATGTCATGTGAAAGTAATGTTTACAAGTTAGCTCTTGCGGTGTGATTTCATAACTAAGTAAGATTACATGTATATTGTAAAAATCTATTTGGTAAGAATATATATGTGTATATTATATTAAATTTTAATTATCTCATAACCACTAACTCGTTCTTCTAAAATAAGAAACAAAAAGCACGTGATAAAGGCTATATAAAGAGTCTCTTTTTAGATAAACTAGTTGATAAACTTACAATTGACTTATAAAGTAGCTAGTTGATAAACTGGGAGTGCATGTTTAGTAATTTTATTAGGTGATATATATGCTAACTTATTTTCTTATTATTGTGTATACAATAAATAAACTCATACAAGAGAGTTTATTCTCTATAATACATGTGTTACATTGTTAGAAATAAGACAAAAAGAAGTTACTCTGTGTCATGCCTCTTCTGGGTCTCAAACATATCCTTCATACGGGTGTATGACATGGTCACAACGAGCTACTAATAAACCTGGCTTTCATATCAATTGTTGTGACCCGAATTCTATGTAATGATAATACTAGTAGCAAGTAATAAGAGAGCAAGATAGAGTAGAAGATTGATTGGTACAAGTACTCAATCCATAATCAAGGCATAACTACAGTATAACAAAATACAATTAGCACCCAAAATACTGAAATAATAAAGATAACCACAGTATACTCCATCACCAAGATTCACCTGTAAAATGATGAAGATAATCGGAAACATTACCGGAGAGCAATAGTAAGGCGGTAGGTATAAGATTTGGAGCATTACCTCACAAATCTCTCATAGTAGATTCATTGCATCTTGCGCCATGTATTTGTTGTTGGCTAGTAAGTGAGAGAGCAGGGGTTGCGGTTGGTTAAAAATCATAAACATAACCACTATTCTAATTTAGATTATAACCATAATCATAACCAATTAATAATAACCATAACCAGAAATAACCATAGGTTTAAGTTATTGATCGGTTTTCTGAAAATTAATACAAAAAGTAAACTATTTTTTTCGCAAAGAATTACTTTTCACAATAAAAGATATTTTTTTCGCAAAAATTTATTTTGAAAAATATTTTTTTAACGGTTTTTAACCGTAACCGTAACAAAAAACCGAACCTATTATGGTTGCTATACGGTTATGATTAATAACCATTTAGAAAAAATAAATAGTTATTAATTGTTTATGATCATGGTTATGATTTTTAACCAACCATTGAAACCCATTACCCTTTACCCTGCTAAACAGGTTGGTGACTTGTTGAGCGAATGGGATTTTTTTTTCTCTGAAGCAATTCAGTAATTGTACCATTGGTTGGAAAAAGGAAGACATATTGAATTATGTGAAAGTGCGTAACGATCATTGCATGAACGTTTTATGAGGGTAAATGCAAGTGGGTCACTCTTTAAATTATATCATTCCCGAGACAATACCAGCCCTTGAGCCTCCCTTGTATTGTAATGTATGCGGATCTTCAAATGACATGTTATTTACACCAATATCATGCCTCTAATGCATGACAAACACCAAAATTCATACTCCAATTAAAATGTTTGCAAGATATTTTACTCGGTGTTAATGGCAAAAATTCTTAGATGTGTCTAGACAAGTAAAATCATCAAACTTTACTTCCAACAATACGAAATTCTAGGGAAAACAACAACTGCAGGGCATTAAGAATTAATCTTTAGTAGTTATAAGAGAAACTGACATGAACAAAAGTTTTGATCGTTGATAAAAATCCCAGATATATATACTATTCCGACAAGTGTATCACAATCTGCAGAACCCTATAACAATACGACGTAATCAATCAAAAAGCCCCTTGCTAGTTACCAACCATTCTCTAAGGAAACAAAGGCATAGTTTCTCAAACTTACAGTGGTACTGGCAAGGAACATCTGCATTAGTATCCAAAGAGCCCAGTACACCGTTCTTGAAAAAGAAACTACACCCATTACAAGCATAGCTCTGGGTTAAGTTCTCTGTTCTGGATGAAGACTCCTCCATTGTATGACTATGACACCCACATTCAACCATCAATTCTGTTACCGATTCTTTTTGTTGAACTACACCTGTTCCCTGACATTTCTGGCATTCAAAGTAATTTATGTACTTGCTATGTTCATTCCGTATGATTTCGGCCAAAGTTTCAGCTTGGGAAAGCTTGCACAGTGCCAAATTGAACTTTACAGACAATGAAGCCAGAAAATGGTAAACATCCTCCACAGTGGAATCTACAGCTTCTTTATGCCCCCACTCAGTAGTCACAATTCTTAAAATTGAAGTTTGAAGGTTCAGAAAGCACTCAGAACAGCACTGGTAAAAGCACATTGCAGATGAAAAACCTGAAGGACTGGCAGGCTCTGAAGGATTGTTGATATAAATATGACTTCCACCTAAGTTTTCTAAGGTATTTGTAGACGCTATGTTATCATCACTCGGGCATAGGTCATTTGGGTGGCATAAATGTTCTGTAGGAGAAAGAAGCTCAATGCCACCATTTCCCACTAGACCACCTCCAGAACAACTCCCTGTGAAACCATTAGATTGTATTGCAGAATTGCAATTCCCAGTATGATTTTCAGGATCTCCAGCAGCTTGATCTTTGGAAGACTCCAGGCAAATATCATTTAGTGTTGAACTGTGTTTAACAGACAAAGAATGATCTGAAACAGGCAACTCAGAAGACTTGTCCGTGTTGATTTCAACCTGATCACATGCATTTAAGTTATCACCATTTGCTAGTTCAATATCTCCACAGTAAGGTAACTCAGGAGACTTGTCAGTGTTGACTTCAACCTGATCACCTACATCTAAGTTATGACCATTTGTCGGTACAATATCTCCACCACCTCCAATATCAATATACAATACACCTGTATCTAAGTTATCACCGTTTGCCAGTTCAATATCTCCACCATCTTTCACATCAATATCCAGTACATTTTCTGTAATATTTGAGCCTTGCATAAATACAGCAGAAACATCTGCCTCGTAGCCATCACCTTCAGATACACAGTTCTTGGTAACAGGATCATATAACAATCCCGTACAAGATTCCTTGTGTTCATGTGAAACAGGAGTCTCTGCCTCCAAACTGACAACACAAACAAGAAAACAAGCAATAACTCCTTGCTCAGTGAGAAGGCACAAAAGAAAATTTCAATTGAATGCATATAATGGGGTCATGGAAGTACCTTCGCAGACTGTATGCCCAACTAGTGACCAGATCTTCAAGATAAGCTACTTGTGACAGAAGATGAATAAACTGTCTTTTGTCTTTCCCAGCTTGAACTTTATCATCAATTCGTCCTACTAGAGTTTCCAAAACTTTTCGAACCTCAATGCAAATTTCCCTTGGAGATGTATATTCACCTCTATATGCGGACAAACCAATAGCAACCAGTCCTCTAACAACACCAAATTCCTTACTTTTGACAATACTGGAACCAGAAACAGTAGCAGCGTGCTCTGTTGAATTAGTAGGGCCAATAACACAGGAGTTAAAGGGCCAGCCTTTCCAAGGTCCGTTTACATTCGCAAAAGGACCAGCTTTTAATTTTGAGGTAACCCAGCAAAGTTCAGCGAAATGAGGATAGCACAAGATCTGATAGCCAACAGTTGATATAGCACATAACAAGCTTGATCTCCCTTTTACCATTTTATTTGTGATTGCAACAGGATTGAGTGGACAAACTGGGGAAGATTTGCTATGACAAGCTCCGTTAACATCTTGAACCCTATCATACTCTTTCTCCTTGGACGAGTTCTCATGAGCATGATTTCTGTTGTGAACCGACTGAACAAAGTGCTGAGCCAAATCCTTTGATAACTTTGCTGCAAAAGAACAAATCATCTTATTGCTATCAAACATTTCATCAAGCTGCACGCAAAAACGTGGCACTTTGTAGCTCAATGGTTTAGAGAGGCTGCAGTTCACTATCTCATTGCCAAAAAATTGCCTCACGCGTTCAGGAAACAATGAGAACGGTAATTCTGATGTCGCCTGCAGATTTAAATATATAGTGAGAAATGTTATCAAGTAACCGACATACACTTCTTCAATATTGACACAAGTAACAAAACTCGAAAGAAGAGATAACTCAGCAACAATGCTCATGTTCAACCATTAAGACAGGGAAAACCACATGGATGGGCAGGAGAAAAGTAGCAATGCCAGATGGTGGAAAATTCATGAACACAAAAGTAGGAACAGTCCGCAGCAACTATTAATAATATAGCTACGTAAACCATAAAAAAGAAACGAACAAAATATGATTGTATCAGACATCAAGACACAGGGACGGAATGCAGGGACTGGTTATCTAATACAGAGTAAAATAGTACGGCATCGACAATACCCTACCGCCTAACAATATTTGGAGAAGCGAAACATCAATGAACTAGCCATTCAGAGGTGTAGAAGCATTGAGGCTCAAGAGTGAGGAATGACTATCAAACTCTATTTCAAACACATACTTGCATCAGTTAAATAAAATATAATTTTGCTTGTACCCTGGTATCTAGTAAGTATATCAGGGGCGCAGCAGAAAGAGATAAAATCATGAAATGCATATTGAATTCAATGGCCTCAAAAGCTAATCTGATGCAGAAAGTTGCGTCTGCAGCCATAATGATCCTTATAATAAAAAATATGCACATATTAGGGTATAGAGAAACTATTCACCGACATATATGCATAGTAACCAACTTAGATAACCTTCTGTTAGAAACAAAACACACAAGAGCAATATAGACTTCTCCTCAATGATACACCAGGGTTCACCAGTGAAATTGATGCACTGTGCTCTTTGAACTTTGGGCTATGGAAAATGTTTTAAGTGCTAGTTTTGATGGGCAGAATGATGCATGAGCATAAAATTGCATATGTTATTTACTCACTTTTTAGCCCAGTTCCAATTGTTAGTTAGTTTCAATACATTTTTTCAGCACTAAATGCATTTATGTTTGACTTACACAGTATACAATTTTAATTGTTTATATTAAAGAGACCACAGAAATCACTAAATCGATCCTTTCTTCATTATCCAGCTTGGTATACAGGTAAGTTGCTCCACTAGTGACCTGTAAGTCAAGGGTTTAAAGAAATGCAATCTTCCACTTCAGACGCCCCAGGACAACCTTCCCATTTGATTTTGGTTGAGTTTTTTTAACATAAATAAATATTAAATCATAAAGTAAAATTAACTTTAAAAAAATTATTATGAAAGTACAATGGTAATATGTTCATAATACAATTTCAACAATTTATTTTTCTATATAATTTAGGATAAATTTTTTAGTGAAACGAAAGTAAAAAAATAACAAAAACCAGGGAAGCTTGCCCGAAGACAGAGGAATGGGTGCAGCATAGTGACTTAATTAATCATGGGAGATCAACAAATTGCATGAGATATAAACAACCAGTGGCAGAGAAGGTCCTCTAATTTCCATTTCATGAAAAAAATAAAAGCTAATCTTAAATTTAAGGAAAGAAACAGCCAGCATACCAGAATAATGACAGATGTATTTACACGCATTGACTCCACTTGGTCAATAAAAGAGGTCCAGAGATATGAGGCCTTCTTCAACTCTCCTTCAGCACCAGTAAAGAGCTCATCATGCCCAGCAGTTACATAGCTCCCATTACACACCATCGCTCCTGTTGATTGAAGATTAACTGAATAGGACTCATTGCTATCTTCAGAGGTTTCATTGCATGTCTCAATAGCCCATAAATCAATTCTTGGCATATATATCATGCAACAATTTGCACTCCCACATCTCACTGCCACAATAAATCAGGTAGTTAAGACCATCAATCCTTAATAATAGAAACATACAACCAACCAACCAACCAACTAAAGGACAAGCTCCTGGAAAATATAGAGCACTCTCAATAGAGAAATAATACATGCATAGGCATCATAAAGAGATCGAAGCTAACTAAAGCACAGCATGATGATCATATATGTTGGGATGTTTACTACTGTATATCCTGCTGAAATGGAATGAAAATAATTTAGTACTCTGAATCAGATTTAGGAAAACTAGACTTACTTAATAACTGAGTTAGTCCATGACTCGTGTCTCCATGCCCTTCCAGAGATATACTAGCCAAATCAACTTTCCAAACATCAACTTTGCCGACAAAACAATGCAGAAGACATGATGCCATATGCCTCTGACCTGACCTTGGATTTCCAGAAATCAGCATCTGAAATCCTGATTTATTACTCGAGGGACCAGACATGTCCTTAAGCAAACGAGAAGAATCCATAAACTGTGAGCTCGAGGAGGAACTTTTCGAACGAAACTCATCATTAAACTCCTCTATTACATCAGAGCTGCCAAGACTTGTTTGTCTAACAAGACCATTGGCATGTAAAAGGTTCTTTTCAATCTCATTTCTAAAATTTACATCTTGAAGCAAATCATCTACATGAGCCAACCAATTATCACTCTTCACTCCCCTACTGCTCAATGAAGAAACTATCACATTCTTCACCAGTTCAAAAGCATTACTGAGAGGCGTAGGCAACCAGATGCAATCTTCAAGAGAAGAGTGTATTAACAGTCTTGTTAAGGGTTGCACAAGACAAGAAACAAGAAAGGTGTCAAGAGGAGAAGCAACCACATCATTCACAGCAGCACCAAATTCTCTTCTCGAGCAAGGAGGAGGTGCACATGAAAGAGCCTGCAACCAATCTCTCTCCTCCACAAAAAAGTTGGGAATAGAAGGGCATTGACTTTGAGAAGGATTCATTTCAGCGGCTGAAAGAACATCTTGTAAGGGGAAACTTTTTCTTACTGCAATTATAGCAGCTTGAGTACAAAGAGCCTGGAGATCAGCTCCAGCAAAGCCTATAGTTTTATTTGCAACCCACTTCAGCAAGGATCCAGCAATTGGTTTAGGCCACTTCTGAGTGTGCAGTGAGAGAATTGATTCTCTGTCCTTGAGTGAAGGAAGTGGAAAATAAATTTCGCGATCAAATCTCCCAGGTCTCCTCAAAGCTGGATCAACTGCATCTGGGCGATTTGTTGCTCCGATTACAACAACTGAACCCCGAGACTTTAAACCATCCATCAGCGCAAGCAAAGTGGACACAACTGAACTATGTGTTTGATCTTGCTGCTTCGTGCGACAAGGGGCTAAACCATCTATCTCATCGAAGAAAATTATAGAGGGTTGAGATTTCTCAGCAACCTGAAACAAAAGTCTTAGCTGACGCTCAGCATCACCAACATATTTCCCGAGACAATCCGCACCCTTGCGTGCAAAATATGCTATTCTTTTCTCTCCACGAGCACATGAACCAACCAGAGCACGCACTACCAGCGTCTTACCAGTTCCAGGGTATCCATGTAGCAGAATACCTCTTGGAGGCGTAACCCCAAGATTACTGAAGAACTCAGGATATAGCAGTGGTATAATAACAACCTCCTTCATGCATTGGATGACATTTTGCAGTCCAGCAACCGATTCCCAGCCCTGGAAATGAGTGTCATTCTCAGAGTTTGCACCTCCAATATAAACAGGCGCTATTCTACACAGATCTCTCTGAAGCCTCTTGCTTTCACGTCTCAAGAACTCTTCATCCTCCCCGCATTTCTCTAACAATTTCTCTTCGGCTTCAATGTCCTTGCGACAAGCATCATTGGACATCTTCCGCAATTCCAACTTCAATCTTTTTGCCTTCATTTTCTTCAACCTCACAGCGTTTTGTATTCCATATGGTTGAAACAGATGCCGATGATCAGTGCAAGCTATAAGAAATTTACGATGGTCAAAGATGCAACCTTTAGCTCGCGCACATGGCTGTGAAAATCAAACAGACCACCAGTTTAGACATTTCGAACCAACCGAGTGGTTGTTAGAGAAAAAATATCAAATTGCAGTGGCATAAATGTTCGAGGAAGAAATAACAAATAGGCATCCTAGGCAGAGGTGATACTATCCTTGAACAATAATCAAAATCAAGAGGAAGAGGACACTCACAAGGTGGTATGTTTTTGGGCAGCGATCAACACGACACCCTATTGTTGCTCCAGGTCTCCTACACCGGCTACATTTCAACACCCTTCCTCTATAAAGTGCAGCCCTGACATTTTTTAAGCATCCCAGTCCAGCAAAGTAAACCTTGAAACATAATCAGAGTAGCAGATAGTATAAGACCAGCATATAAGAGTTAAGCATGATGCAGAACAAATAGGTTTTACACAAACACCATAGAGAAAGTTTACTCACAATAAGTGAAATGAAGGTAAATAGATGTAGGTAGTCGAAGATTGTTATATACTTCATATCAATGTATACTAGCTAAGACAAGTTCTACATATATGACATGCATGTCATCTTAAAAACAGGCGTTATCACAAACATAAATGAACCTACTGTGGTAGATCAATATCATCTTTAAAACAGGTAATGCATAACGATATAAACAGGTAATGTCTCTATTTACAAACTCAATCAAGGAAGGCGGAACCAAAAAAGTCCGAGGGACCAATATGCTAGTACATATAAAATAATCAATTACTGATAAGTATGCTGCCTAGTGCCTTCCCAATTTGTATTGGTATAAAAGACTCGGTTGGTTTGGTCTAATTTACATGATCCAAAAGCTTAATAAGGTGTATAATGAATAAAACCTAAAAAGCGCTCCAGCATTAAAAATAGTAAGTACAATTTAGTCATTTTCTTGGTCAAATGGAAAAGCGCTCCCGCATTAAAAATTAACAACGTTAAATAGGAATTAGGAAGTTATCCCGACTATGGATTCCTATTAACAAATAAATTAATCAAATCTGAAAAAGTAAGAACATACATAGACATATTTCAGATAAAGACTAACTACTCAAAGCCCCAGGGTGTAATCTCCGGAGACATAATGACTAAAGTTTAAAACCAAAACCAAATCCAATTCACCTCTCACAATGGAGCAGATTCTGGGGCTCAGTGAGATATAATCCCTCGGTCCCAATCTCAACTTCCCATATTCCATTTTGGTCTGTCCCAATCTCGACTTCACATAACTTAAATGGAAAACCCCTCCCACTGTTTAACTCTATCTCCTACGTAATTAACTATCTCACATACTTATTGCCTATCTCTTATACTTTTATCCATTTTCCCTACGTTTTATAATTTATTCCAATTATTGAAATAACTTTGTCTTAAAACCCATGCCCGGACCTAAGGTAAGTTGAGTCCGAGACAGGAGTACATGCTTATACACTATATTGCCAGACAGAAGGAAAGGATTGTTTAATCGCGTAATCTACAGAAGCTCCAAACAAATAAATAAAGCCTTCTAATAACACAAAATCAGAAACTTCAGATCACAATTAGATATACTAGCGACAGGGAAGAACTATTACCAAGACAAAATCTCATCTGCATTACCTCCCTAACCCCTCTACTATAAATTAAGAAATATTTCCCTTTCAGTCCTGGTCATTCAATTTTAAATATTGGTCACGTCAACAGTAGCAGGGTGGAGATAACCCAGGTTCAGGAATAGAAACATGATGCATCTTAAGCATACTATCCTCAAATGGACAAATGGCAAAAAGTTATCCATATTAGAGCCAGCAAGAACACATACTATAAAACAATCAATCAGTATATAACAACTAATCCACAGCACTGGATATGTCTGGTCATAAATGAATCAACAAAGTGAAAATTTAAAACGCACCTCAGGACTCCATACAGCACAGTGCTGGTGAACCCAGATTCCAGCTATACCAAACCGATCATTAATAGGACCCAGAAGCCTCCCAAGCCATCCAGATTCATCACCAAACCCATCCCACACATCATAGTTAGGTTCTTCAGTATCAGAAGGCCCACTATACACCCCATTATCACTACCATAACCCTCCAGTAGACGTAATTTTGGCGGCTTTCCATCAGTGCCACACCCACATAAACCACAATGCCTACCTAGTTTTATTCTTGGCTTGTGGTCTGCAACGTTATTAAAAATACGTTTCTTGTCTGATTTACCTGTCTCATCTTCAGGAGAATTACTAGGAAGTACATCTTTAATTTGGTCAGCTGAATCCCTTCCTTCAGGTACAAGAACACGTGCCAATTTGTCAGGCTCAATACTCTCTTCCCTGTTCTCCAGATTGACACTGTAGTCGCATTGCTCAGCTTGAGATTCAATTGACACTGCAGTCTCCTCCTTCTCACCAGGCATAGAAGCCATACAGCCATCATGCTCCTCAGCCTCAACCCCAGCCCCAAGTTTAACAGCTGATGGTAACACTTCACCCTTGTCAATCGACTCAAGCATGCCATCTCCACTCCCATCACGATCCTCCACATCACCAGCCAAATTGATCTCCTGTGTTTCATTAGTCAACTCATTAAAAACCACAGCTCCGCCATGCCTCTCCGATTCTACATCAGTTAACTTCTCTATCACCGGTTCACCTTCCTTGTCATCAACACTTGTATCAACAGCTTCCTCAAACCCATCGAGATCCTCAAAAAGCTTCCTCTTACCCTTCTTGGAAGCCAACTCCCCCCTATTCCTTCCAGATACACTAGCACCCTTCTTGCTTTTTCTCAACCTAGACCTCCAACCAGCAGTCTCCCCATCCCTTTCCTCAATACGCGAACCTCCTCCTTCACCTTCCACCCCACCAGCACTACCAACCAAACTCTCCGCAACCTTTCGCCGTCTCTTCGGCGGAGGAGGCGATGAGTCAAGCAAAACAGGGGCCTTACGAGCCCTACCACTCCTCCGAAGCTCCAATTCATTTCCCCCCTCTTTCGATCCACTTAACTCAGCCTTCCCATGGCTCCTAGTATAAGCTTCCTCATTGATTGAGTCTAGCTTTTTGTGCTTCTTCTTCTTACAATTATTAAACTTGTTATTATTAGCATCGCTCAATTTCTTCTTCTTCTTATCATTCCTTCTCTTATACACTAAATCAGACAGTGATATTGGCATTTTCCAACAAAATTGATGATAAAGCAAGGTACAATGAAGCAACCGTTACCTAGATGAACACAGACAATCAGATACAGTGAAGCAGGAAAATATACTTGAAAAACTGATCATGCACAGGAAAACAAACCTAAAAACTGTCAAATGTCAATCCCAATTTCGATGAATCCAAACTATCCATCTGAAGAAGATGTAGAGTGAAAATTCATGGTTGATGAAAAATGAAAATGAATTTGTCTACGTTTTTGAGGAAGAATGGGTGAGAAAGAACTGACAAACGGTTTTAGTTTAGGGCTTTTCTCGATAGTGAACTCAAATTAAATACTATTTGAATTTACCCACGGTCAAAGTTCGATTTCAATTGTTTCGTACTTCTCATTGTGTTTGTCATGCGATTTTAGTTATCATCTTGTAATATTAGTTTCAATCCGCCAACTATTTATATTCAACTAATTTTTTATCTTTTAGAGCCAAATAAATCTTTTATTTCCAAAGCCCAAAGCCAGATGAGTACATGTCGATAAAAATGTTCAGGTAACCAAACAGACAAACTTTAATGAAAAGCAAAACTTAAACTATATACAAATCTACTAGAATAGGTAACACTTGGGTTTTAATTTCAATATGATCTTAAGAGTACATCAATAATCAGATCGATTTTACATTATAACTCTTGTTTTAAAAAATCTGCAAATTACGTCCTTGTCACACTACATCAACCGTCTATACAAAAGTTGCTTTAAGTATCTTCGTTTCAGCTAATTTACCATGAGTGGCTTGGACAATCCATTCAAGCTCAGAATTCTAAGTTCTTGGCGTATGGACAACATGTATCCGTTTAAGAACATCAACCAGATTGTTTGTGTATGGTAACATTCAAAAAATAAGTGTTGTATGGAATCCATTTGATCGCACCATAAACATATCATATCAGTCACCAAATTAAATTTATGTAGACGTTTTTTTATTGGCAACCGCCCTAAACAAGCTAACCAAGTAATAAACGGTGCCCGAGGTGTAGCAACATTATCATATTTGAGTTTTGTCCAAGCAACATGGCTCTTAACACCTTGTACTCTTGTAGCTCCATGTACATACGTCTTGTCACAAACTTGCTAATACTGTTCACAATTTGCCATACAACAGAAGTAGTAGTGTAGTCCCTATGTTTTAGCGCCTGCATCAATCAAGAACAAGTAGAAGACACATTTATATTATACAAGTCCAGTATATTTGTTCAGACTGTATAACCCCTCCAAAGTATATTTGCATTTAGTAGGGCTGGCTACAAGTCCAGTAGCATAGGAGAATTCCTCAAATTTTTACATTAGTGGTACATCCACTATCCCCTCCAGTAAAGACCAGCAAGTCCTCTGCAAAACATAGTGATATAGGGGCTGATTGACATGCGACTTAAATATTACGATTTAAATGTCTGAATATTGATCGGAATTGTAGTGGAGTTGTTAAAATTGTATTTGGTATAGAATTGTAATTGGATAGAATATTATAGGTTTGTTATATAGGTAGAGAAAAATGTTGCTACTGTAGAACCATTTCAATCTTCGGCATTTAAATGTCATAACAAACATAAAATTTACAAGTAGCATTCAAATGGATATTTTTTGATGCTACTCCAATCCGCCCCTATAATCTTCAACCTTTCACATTTTGGATTATAATTAAATTATGGTTCAACACCCAACTCCATCAAAACTCTATATAGATACGAAGAGTAGTGGGGATATTGGATCCCCGGCCGCATGCCCCTTCTAGCTTTAACCAAACATGTAGGGATCAATTAATCGGGCAAAAAGCACAAAATCCCCCACAATTGTACAAAACAAGTACAAACAACACTTAATTATTAAAATTACACCAAATCCCCTCAAATATAAATAAATATTGTACGAAACACCCTCATTTATTTTCGTTGCACATAATCCTCTAAAACAATAACAGCTCCCTCCTTATCCCCTTAATTATCAAGATCTCTCCAAACGTTTATAAATATAGTAGAAAATTGAACTATCAATTGATAAATGTGTTTTTTCACATACGAATACTGAAAAATGTGATCGGACATTATTCATGCTAAAAATGTGACCATCTTCCTTAGGTCAGTGTTTCTTTCTATTTCTTTTATAATTGTAACAATGTACCATTATAACTTGTAAGATAAAATGGAAATCTAAATACACAAAGAATCAATAAAAAGAATAAAGAAACATTGATCTTGCGACTATATATGTAATGGAAATATCTTTACTCATTAATGATTACAAATGCTCAATGTTGTTTTTTTCAAAACGTTCGTAGCCGAGTGGCAAATTGAGACACCCGTACCTAAAAAATCACAGATTCGATTTCTCGAAACGTGTGATATTTATCCTCTGTATAGAGAATTATTAAAAAAGTTATTGATGATGAGTATTTATTCGATTGACTATTGTAATTGTAATATCGTAGCTAAAAAAAAAAGCTCAATTTTTTTCTAACAATGTTAGTGTTCCACGGAATCAGAGATATACGGGCCCTTTATTTATTTAATGATTTTCTAATTTATTACAGTTTGATAAATTAAAAATTATTATAATATATTTTATTAAAAAATAGGGGTAAGTTTGTAACGTTATTATATGTATAAATAATCTTATTTTCTATGTGTGAAGCACATCTTTAGTTATACAAGCAAATTTGACACGCGGAATCCGTGTGTTTTTTTAATATTAAATTTTACTTTTTTACAAGTAAAATGTTCGTTCACATGAATTCTACGCACACGATTATATGTTTGACTAACAATTCCTTATATATGAGTAGTTTTAGGAAAAATGATATCCTAAAAATATGAAAGTAGTGGGAAAACTATTTTTGGGAATAATAACTACTTTCAAGTATTTGATTAGTATTAGTAACAAGCAAATTTGACACGCGAATTTTGCGTGTTTTTTTTATAATATTAAATTTTAATTTTTTGCGAGTAAAATTGTTCGTTCACGAATATTCTTCACACGCGATTATATGTTTGATTTAATTTTTTTAAATTTTATATGGATAATTTTAGTAAAAATAATATCTTAAAACTATGAAAGTAGTGGAAAAACTACGTTTGGAACTAATAACTACTTTAAAGTATTTTGCACTATTTTTTCGACGATTCGGGAGGATTTGATGCAATGTTAATAAGTGAGGATTAATCGTGTTATGTTTATTAATGTTTCAGGGGATTTGATGTAATTTTGATAATTAGGGGTATATTATACAATGAAAGTTAATATATCGTGGAATTTAGTGTAATTTTTATAATTGGATGTATACTGTGTCTGTTTAGTATAATTGGATGGGATTTTATATAGTTTACCTCAATTAATCTGTAATGGACATAAGTCACATAGAACATAATCTACTTGACAAACCTAGCAAGAAAACCCAATTCAAACAAAATTCCAGTCTAGTAGTCATGACTTTGAATATGAGTTAGTAAAAAGTAGTATGACAAAAAATTGGATGAAAGCAATGTTTGTAGCAATTTAGATGAAAGCAAGGTAATTGTATATTTGTATGCTCCATGTGATTGCCCATGTGGATTTTAATTGTGTCTTTGTACTTTTTATGCATAAAGAACGTATAGCAAAAATTATTTCACAATCACACTACAAATTCTACAAATTCTAATGGAAAATCATACATATAGTCCGTTCTTTTTTTTTCTATTGGCCAGGCCCGAACCTTGAACATAGGGGTTGTGGGTCATGCCGAACCTTAAATTTATCAAAAATACCCGACAGTTAAATGGACCGGGCTTTGGCAGCCCGGCCCTGACCGGGATCATCACGAATCACACCTCTAGTCGTGACAGTAATCGCTCCGTGGCATGACTAAACTCACGACCTGGATGGTTTGGGACGATGTAATGCAAAAGGAAGAAGAAAGAAGCCATCACATTCACAACGTGATTCCCGTGGTGCAACTTCCGCCGTTTACTCATAATATGACAACGTGATTCCCGTGCATATGGAAACTTGGAGGTAGCTAGCGGTAAAATTCACTTGTATTTATCGATACCGAATCTCACTTGCTTTTGTATATTATATATATATACGGACATTGCCACAGTATGCGGTTAACCACCCTACAAAGGCCTCCTCCACCTAACTCAAGCACCTACCCACCATCCCACCGGCCACTACCACTATATCTTCTCTACTTCATAAACCCACTCATCATCATCATCTCCAATCACCAACAAAAAACACCAAATTATCAAACCCAAGCTCCAACAAATTCAAAAATGGGAGACCTATCAACAACAACAACTCACAAAAACTCTCTGCACATCTCAATGTTTCCATGGATAGCAATGGGTCACATAACCCCCTTCATCCACCTCGCCAACGAGCTCGCATCCCACAACCACCGTATCTCCATCCTCATCCCTGAGAAGCCCCTCAACAAGCTCAGCTCCATCTCCAAACACCCAGAACTCATCTCCTTCCACACCATCACCATCCCCCAAGTCCCCGGTCTCCCACCCAACGCCCAGACCGCTTCCGACATCGACATCGACGCCAAAAACCCGCTCGCCATCGCATTCGACGCCACTGTCACTCAAGTCCACTCGATTCTCTCCGATCTCAAGCCGGATATCGTCTTCTACGACTTCGCGGACTGGATTCCAGCTCTAGCTTCGGAAATCGGGTTCAAAACGGTATGTTACAATGTGATTTGTGCCTCTGTGATGTCAATTGGGATCGTGCCTTCCAGATCGATTCCGAAAGACCGGCCGATGACGGTGGAGGAGCTTATGACACCACCGGAAGGGTATCCGTCGTCTACCGTTGTGCTCCGTGGAGACGAAGCTCTCACTCTCTCGTTTATTTCGATGGAGTACGGAAATTCCAAGTTCGATGAGCGGATTGCGGCTACGATGATCGGTTGCGATGCGATCGGGATACGAACTTGCCGTGAGCTCGAAGGTCCGATGTGTGATTACTTGTCCAAGCAGTACAACAAGCCTGTTTTCCTCTCCGGACCAGTTTTGCCCGATTCGGGGTCAAGTGGTGGGAAATTGGAAGAGAAGTGGGAGAATTGGTTGAATAAGTTTGATGAGAAGACAGTTGTTTACTGTGCGTTTGGGAGTCAGCTGATTTTGAAAAAGGAACAGTTTCAGGAGCTCGTGTTAGGGTTCGAAATGACGAATTTGCCCTTTTTTATCGCGGTGTCGAAGCCGGATGGGGCCGAGTCGATCGAGGAGGCATTGCCGGAGGGGTTTTTGGAACGGGTGGGGGATAGGGGTGTGGTCCATGGGGGGTGGGTGCAGCAGACCGAGATACTCAACCATCCGTCCGTTGGGTGTTTTGTGAGTCATTGTGGGTTCGGGTCAATGTGGGAGTCGTTGTTGAGTGACAGCCAGATTGTTTTGGTGCCGCGTCTGGCAGATCAGATACTTAATTCTCGGATTCTGTCTGAGGATTTGAAGGTGGCTGTGGAGGTGAAGAGAGGGAAAATGGGGAGGTTTTCGAAGGAGGATTTGTGCGAGGCGATTAAGATTGCGATGGACGAGGATAGTGAGGTTGGAAATGTGATCAAGGAGAATCATACTAAGTGGAAGCAGACATTGGTTAGCCCTGGGTATATGGAGGGTTATCTTCAGGGGTTCATCAAGAATTTGTATGAATTACTTGAATAATGTACTTTAGATTCCCTTAAACAGACGTTCATCTTGGAGAAGCTGTATGTTGATTAGTTGATCCATTGAGATAATTACACTGGACCCGAGCAATTAAGCAATTAAGTTGAGTCCCAAAACTTTAAAGATGTGTTGACACAGTTGTAAAATGGGAACATTATATATTTTTCCACATGATATCTCTAATTACTATACAAGAACAAGCAACACTACCTTACAAATGACAACCATCCATTAGATATCTCGGGATCTCAGGAGAGTTTCTCTCAGCCCAATATGAACCCCGTTTGGTTTTGCAGTAGAACCGGCCATACTGCAATGGGGGAGTATACACATTTGTATTTGGTTGGTTTTGTGATGTTGGGCTTCCTCCCGACCGCCCGAGTAAAATTGTAGGGACAACCATCTAATTGGTAGAATCATCATATGTGGTGAATTGGGGTTTCATGGGTCGCTGTAGAAATATTGGGACTTCTTGTCACGTATGATAAGTGACCCAAAAGTGCTACAGCAAAACAAAACCTTCACATGATGTTATGTCGTATCATCTCCCTCATCTCCATATCAGGGAAGCGACCAACCTTGATTAATTAGTTCGATCATCCTATCGTTAATTACATGGCTCGAATACGAATGAGTCCAGATTTGGGGTAGAGTCATTTATGGACTTGCGGCTAATATAGGGTTGTGTAGTTTTTATGAACAAGACTTTATATGGTGGACTCGATTTCTGGTGGTTTTCAAAAGTGTTTGTCGATTTTCATTAGGCATTTGGTGCCTTGTAAAGTGTGGTGGAATGGTCAATGAGGAACGAGAATGGGGGTGTGATTCTGAAGAATATGATGGTTTTGATATAGTGATTGTTAGCAAGGATGATGAGACTGTGGTGGTGATTATGGAGCTCATGCTTTTGACACTAAAATATATGATGATGGGAGTATGTTGTTGAGAGTCGTTTAAAATCAAAGCTTGGCAAGAATCAACAGTGTCATTCTAGCTTGGTTGAATTACCCAGTTTGATTGTGTTCTCTTCAACTGGAAATCAGTTCAGTTCAGTTCAACTTAGTTACAATTTATACCTTACTCCAATTCAATCCAATTCAGTTCAATCCAGTTCAGTAAATCTCGATAACACAACCTTTCTGATATAATAAGGAGCACTATTCTCCATAAGATCCATATGCATTATGGATGAAATTAGAAATTTAGAATAAAAAATGCACAATAGAAAGCAGCGGTGGGAAATTAGGAATGCATTCAAGGAACCCTTTCCCAGGTATGAAAAGATGAACCACAATCTTTTAGACCAAAGTGGTTTATATTGTATTCATGCATTACTATAAAGTGGAGGATCCAGCCAAACGTATAGGAAAGTCTGCCTAGCTTTATGATCTGCTCACCCACCAGCACCATTTAAGTTATCATGTAGTTTTTTTTATTTAGATTAGAAATAGAGTTGGCCAACAATTACACCTCCAAAATTTAAACTAATTTTTAAAATAATAGACATTAAATCAATAATAACAAGATATTCTAAAAACTTGAGAAGTTAAAAGTTGAACAATTGACTTGCCAAAAACACTTTTTTCACATGGAATTTTTTACTAATCCATACTAATCCACACACTTCTAATTTGATTCAACAACTTCATACTTTTTTAGTAAATAGTACATATTTGTGTATTTAGACCATCTCCATTAATTGCAACTTGCTCAGTCTCAAAATGTCTGCCACGTCAGCATACCACTCACTGCAACTCACTTTGCAACTCTGCATAATTCACTACTCCAACAATGAGGTCCAAAATCTATTTTATTTTAACAGTTTTTTCAAACTTAATTATTCATTTCATTTACTTTTCTCATTTTTCTTAAACGTTATTCTTGAATTGATTTAAGTGTTAATTAATTATAACAAAATTACACATGTATTTCTTTTATTTATTAATTAAAAATAAAAATTATATGATATAGGTACATTACTTCATGTACTAGTCGTGAGAATCTAACGAAATTATATGATATAGGTACATTACTCCATAATTACATCAAGCACGTTTTTTATATATTTTTTTTTCTACCAGTGTATATGTTTTTTCAAAATATGTATTTATTATTAGTACGATTTTCAATTCAAATAATATGTTTATAATATTTTAGAATTAATATTTGACTTAATTTTATACAGAATATGATTATTAATTGTAGTAATAAAATAAAGAAGAAATGAAGTGATGAGTTGAAAGAGAAGAGATGAATTAATGGTACTGCAATGAATTAATGCTACTGCAAGAAGAGGAAACAAAAATAATGAGCAATAAATTAAAGCAAGAAGGAGAAGCATCAATTAATAAAAGCAAGGAGCAAGAAAACGGCAGAATAAACAAAAAAAGGTGAAACAAAAAAAGGTGAAACGAAAAAGAAAATAGTAAACAATTGCTGGAGTCTGAGCCAGCATCCACCAGCGGCTCAAACCCGTTTTGAGCCGCTTCTGGAGATGGTCTTACTATGAATAATTGAATGAATCATATATTTATTTTCTTCATCTCAATAGTTCATTCGTTTACTTCTTCATCTTTTTCTTTAATCAATTTAAAACGAGATCTATAAATAAAAATTAGAAAATTATTAAAAATAAATAAAAATTACCAATAACTATATTTTTTCAAGATATATAAATAGAGACCACTCTTGATTGTATTTGATTTATTTTTTCGAGATCTATAAAAATTACTAACGACTTTATTTGGACCTTAATAAATTGTAAGACGAGTTTTAAAAGTACAATTTTATTATATTGGGTCAATAATTAAACTAGCAACATGATATGATAATCATATAGGGTAACAGGGTTGGACATGAGACACAAAATATACCAGGTAATGGGTAGGGTTATCGGGCATTGCTTAAAGATACCGGACATCAAACACGGGTACCGTGCATTGGATACGGGTGACGGGCATGTGATATGGATATCGGTCAATGGGTACGGTTACCGGACATTGCTTACGGATACTGAACATCAAACACGGGTGACGGACATCGGATACGGATACCGGGCATCGAACACGAGTATCGAGCATCGAGCATCGAATTCGAATATCGGACTTGACATCGGACGCATATACCGGGTAATGGTTACGGCTACCAGTCATTGCTTATAGATACCTGATATCAAACACGGGTACCGTGCATCGGACACGGAGAACGGTCATCGAATACGTATATCGGACATCGAACACGAGTATCGAGCATCGAATTCGGATTCCGGGTATTTTTTTAATATAAATGATTATTTTTACATATTCAAGATATTTATAAGAGTGTTTAAAAGTTAAAATTTGTAACATTGTATTTTTAAAATTGTTTTACAATTTATTAAAACGAATAAAGTTGTTAGAGATTTTTATACATCTCAAAATAAACATAGTTGAGAGTTATATCTATTTATATATCTCAAAAATATAAAATTGTTATTGAATTTTATTTATTTTTTACATTTTTATTTTTCAAGTTATAAACATTTTAAAGTGGACAAAACTAAAATTTAAAAACAAGAAAAATGATGGATGGGAAGGTGACATGTGGCAATAAGAAGGAGAATACTTTGAGTTGTTTTTTATACTTTAAGGGACAAATCTGCACATTCAATACTAAAATTGTAATGATTTGATGAAACAAATTTTGCTCAAAGAAATTTGAAAGAAATCGGCTCATAAATGTACCAATTGGTAGTGCAATGGAATAAAAGATTAAAAAAACATTTTAATCTCACTTTCACTCAAGTTGTTGAAGGTCTACCCGACCTGGTCCTCCACTAAACTCCAGAATCTACGAAGAAAGAAATAAAATGAATGTGAGGCAAAAATTTCAGTGGTGTTCGAGTGTGAGAGTGACCATTAACATATATATATAAGAAAATTCATAACAGATTTTAAAAATAACAATCTTATATATAATAATATAATCAATCAATTAATTGTTGGTTCAGTCAACCTTATAACCCTAATTTGAGCCATTATCTCTCCACTCAATCAATCAATTAATACATGTCATAGTACGGGCGGTACACTACTTCATCTAAAGACCTCGACGTCTCCTACCTTGCGTCAAAGAGAAGTTAGCCAGGGTAACCCATAAACACATCGACAGTCACCACTACCCGAAAATGCAATGAGTACACCCTAACCAAAAATTGGCCAAACAATCAATTATATATATATATTCTTTTCTTTGAGCGGAATCGATGCTAAATCAATCTTTGATGTAATATTTAGAAATGAATGAATTGGAAACTAATTTGATGTGATACATATATACAGGCAAGTACTTCTTTAATTTTTACAAGTCTTTTAAGAACACTCACATTAAAATAATCCTCGTTTAGATTTCGAAGTATAAAGTTACTGTATAAAGGTATCGATCATAATAAATCAATCTAAGACTACAAGAACTATCCAACAAACTCACAATTCTTACAAAATTAAAAACACGTAACGTACAGGAACGAGTCGCGAAAAATCCAATACAATCAATCACTTAATTACAAATCTAATACTCAAGTATTGGGAATCAAATTCTATAATTTTGTTGATAAAATGACAATACAAAACTAAAACAAAATAAAGAGGTCAACTTGGATTCAAACCATAGACCTTTTGAAAAAACAACTTTTTCTTCTAACGACTCGGAGGCAACAATTAACACTAAAGAAGTTGCATATAAGTATCAGAAACTCAGCATAAATAGAGCAAAATAATGGCATGGTGAATTCGAACTGTAGACCTCAGCAAATCATGAATTCAGCAACTACCTGCAAACTTTATCATATAACAACAAATGCATCCAGTATTAACCCGAAACAGATAGTTCCATCTGCAGTTTCCTTGTTCAGGTTACATGGAACCACATAGCAGAGCAGATTACAGAGCGTGCTTATAACACTTAAAGAGATGAGAGAGGCCACATATACACAGCAAGAAACAAGATCCCACACACGAACAAGCACCACTTAAAGTAACGCACGAATCAACTAGTTAACTTGTAAACCGCCCCC